>AYLM01000129.1:0-24327 GCA_001625345.1 Cairneyella variabilis | reverse complement strand
GATTTCGATGGTGCAGGGGGGAGGAGGGGGCAGTGCTGGGAGTAGTGTGAGTAGGAGTCGGAGCGAGAGTCAGGAGGAGTTGAATCCGCCGACGATGCTGGGGACGCCGTCAAGCCCGGGGACGATACGGGGAATATATAAGGATGTTAGTGTGAAGAGGGTGGTGGAGTTTTTGGATACGGATTAAGGGTGGGGTGGGATAGGGCATGGGATTGGGTAATGATGTTATGATCTTGGGACGGAAGGCACAGGGAGGGTATGGTACCAACCAGGCTTGGATAGAATGGCTTGGATACAGGGACCTGGACCGGATGGGATAGGAGAACACTCGCTTGGCGTTCATATTGGATTTCGGCTTGGGATTGCTTCTCTGGAACTGTACTTGGGTTGATGACAGCAGTGCAGCACTAGGGTTTCGCGCTCTGCAGCCAATTCATCTTCTCTTCTTTCAAGTCGGTCGTGGGAGGCTGACATTTGTATTTATCTTTTGTATTAATTACCTTGGTATGTAAAAGTTCTTCAAGGTTTGATTGTATTCTTACTTTCCTGCATCCAGACTGTGATTACTCTGCCAGCCTGCCCAACACACTGTCCCATCTTTTCACTGATCGTTGAGCTTAGGTCGACGGTATTCGCAACGCAGGCATAAGGTGACCAACAAGGGCACAGTTAAGGTATTAACTTGCTTAAGGAACGTTGCATTCCTTGAGACACTACATAGATATTTCTGTTGCAGGTAGTCTCCCTTTCTACCACAGCTCGGGGCCCTCCCGTGGGACAATTGGAAACAGTTTGAGAGATCTTTTCAGAGCGAGAGATGTTAGGCGTTTTGGAGAGGTTAAGCGAAGTGAAGAAGACTTCCCTACTTCCACGTTAAAAGGTCTATACACATTCACTGGAGAATAACACCCATGTACCAAGGTCTTGTTAGTGCATGGGTATGACCATATAGTCTAGTAATTGAATTGATCCACTTCCCACACTTTCGATTAACAAGGGAATCAAAAGCTGAGGTACAACAGTTGTCAAGTTGAACTGCATGGCAATCGGGACCGCAATTCTGGAATCCTTCAGCATAACTATGATCTTCCTCTGCGTCACATTCTCAGCTTTAAAGGGAGCCGCCCACGCCTCAATTGACAGCATCCTGTGCAAAGTCAGCTCGCCTTTCTTCCCCTCTTTTGGCATAAAATAGATCAATGACCGCCTCAGATTTACAATCACTTCAAATTCGACAATTATAAGTCTCTCGACGACAAAGATTGTAAACATCTCCGGAGTCCAGATCTTCCTCGGCCTCCCAATCCACCCCAAAGCCCCAAACCGGCAGTCTTACCACCTACCAACTTAGAGTACTAGTGCTTAAGACTTCAGGTCCGGTGCCTGCACTGAGTGGACTGTCCTCGATTCTCTTCTAGTAAACTGAAGAGCTCATTTAGCGGGTAGCAGCGACCTTATATCGACGCAAAGAAATACCGCTTTATGGGACAGACAGCTTACGCATTGATGAACTGCTCATCTTGTGACACTTATTTCAAGTGTTTATTTCACTGAGCGATAGGTCCTGGCAGCAGACAGAAGGAAAGAAACTGCAACTTGATATATAAGAAAACCTGATTTATCTATATTCGAGCTCTAAATACCACACAAGCTTCAACGATTCCGAGCACCACACTAGCTACCATAGAAGCCTAGATGCAGCAACCGCAGCCTCTAATTTCAGCGTAGTCACGATCTTCTGTATGTGGGCTGGACTTAAATATGGGGAGTTCGGATTCATAGCAGCGACAGACGTGACTATAGCGGGAAACTCGACGGCAGTTAATATAAGATTAGACGACAGCAACTCATCCTTTAGTTATTCTTTCATCCCTTATTTCGACAAAATAACCAAAATGACCGTCGCCATAAAATCAACGCCAGAATTCCAAACATAACCAGATGTACCTCTGCTGCACGTGTCCTAGCAAAACAAATGCAAACAAAATATTCTAATCTGACCATTGGAATGAAGGTGTGAAAGAGATAAAACACCGGTTAGGCAATTGGATTCTTCGTAAACCCCTCTAACAACTTACTCAACTCCATGACATCTGTCAAACCCTCCAGCCCCAAGCACAATTTCTCGATGATCTCCCTTTTCTTATTATCAATCACTCCCTTCGTGAGCGCTCTCCACTCGTCCACAATCTCGTCATTCGTCATATCTGGACTGACACCCCTCGGTGCTGCTTCAGACGTTAGTGTCTTCCCATCCTTAAACGTAATCTTCAATACCTGCTTCCACTTCTCCTTCGGATCCTCGCGCATAACAAATTTCGTCTTACCCACCAACTCCAACACCTCGTCTCGCTCTAACATATCATGTCTAAAAGACGGCGGCATAACCTGATTATCCACTATCTGCGTAACCGTCACATACGCGCAACTCATCTGAGCTCCAACACTAGTCAGTGGCCTCTTTACCTCAAATCCCCCATGGTGAAACCCCCATCTCCAGCACAATGCACTCTATATCCCCAAACCGCTTCATCCCATCCGGATACTCTTCCCGCAACTTCCTCACGCAGTCTACGCCCCCGTGCGTAGCTGCCATCGCTGCGTACGGCTTGACTTTGACATTCTTCGTCTTCCAGTCTTCATTCAAGCCTGCTGTGATTTCCCAGGTAAGAATTGCGGGTTTTGACCGTTGCCCTTAGAAAACAAAGTCAAGAAAACCGCCATACTCCCGCTCATAAAATTTCTTAACCCCCACATACCCGCCCTTCGCTAGCATCGCACCCAGAAATCCATTACGAGCCGCGAATCCGTGCTGCATCCTCTTAAGCTCACTCTCAAACTGCGCACTCATTAACCGGCAAGCTTGCGTACACGCAATGCCCAGCGCATCTTCAATTTGAGCAGCATTGAGCGAGAGGAGTTTGGAAACTGCGGAAGCTGAGGCGGGGGGTCCAAAGACGGCGCCGGAGTGCCAGCCTTGGGTTAGGATGTCTTTGCCATGGAGGCCGTTGCCGATGCTGGGGCCGACTTCGAGACCCACGAAGTAGGCAAGGAGGAAAGCTTGGCCGGTGATTGGGGAGGGCTGGGAGGCGGAGGAGGCAAGGAGGGCGGGAATGAGGATGGAGTTGGAGTGCAGGGGTGCTTCGCTGTGCCAGTCATCGATTCGAAGCCCTGGGTGAATGTGCTGTTGAGGAGGACTGCTGAGAGGGGGGAGATTTTCTTGGTTGTGATAGAATTGTAGTTAAGAGGAGGGGTATGAGGATATAGGGCTTTGCTCGCTGACACCTGGATATCTGATGTTCATGGATATCTTATCTCAAATTCATGAAATATACCCATGAATTTGACATCTTCACGAACTTGAGATGACACTGAACGTGAAATGTGCAAGTGTAAGGCGAGTAAGGCATCAAAATCTTTGTCCCACCCAATGACCGCACATTTCCCTGGTGACTCCATTTCTAGAACCACATTTGCTGCTGCTTCAGACCATGGGAGACGAGCTCCTACAAGAGCACATGTCAAGCCATCGAGAATAAGATATTTCGCTCTCGTCCTGATATCTTCCGGAATATCTTCAAGCTCCACATACTTGATCCACGAGCATAGTTTCCCAGTTGGTCCGTTCGGGTCCATCGGTTGAGTAGATGTGGTTGTCATGATCGTTTTCAATTAGAAATGATTAGAATTTCAATTGGAATATAAGAGGTAAGATAAAGATGACCGAGATGAGTATCACAACGAGGAGGATGGCCGCGTTAATATAATCAGGCTCTCCCTCCGGAGCTCCCGTTATCGGATAAAGTGGCGACTTGAAGAAGTCTAGGAAGCCGGTGACGATCTGCCTGTCAAAGCGAGTCAACGCCATAATGAGGAAGTACGCACGTTGGATGCCGCGACGGTGGATTTGGAGCTCGTTCATGGTGATGAGATGAGGTCGGGTTCAAGCGGGATCGGCGACCGACTGGGCTGCAGAATTGGGTTTTGCGAGAGCGCGCCGACGCGGCTTGTCGTTTGAGTGGACGAGGGGGTCGGGATCCTTGCGGATTCCCTGAAGGTACATAAAGTTAAGTGAATAGCTTCTTAATTCCCCATGTTCTGGAGGCAGCCGGGCACAAAATATACCGTTCTCACATGAACCTTAAATTGGCATCAACTCCACTCCGACCATACTTTGGATAGGTGATGGACTGGTAACAGCATAGGGGTCAAGCATTATAGGCAGGCTGATCATCAATTAAGGCATACGGCTCAAGTCAAGGGTCATAAAACGAAGAATCAAGTCTCATTGAACTCAATTACGCTCTCTCCAAAATCCGAATCTAATCCTCAAACGCCACTCGCTATGCCGCGAACCCCGATGCTAATCCAAATACGAAGACATACACTCCTTTACATTCCACTTCAGTCTCAAAGATATCAAATCGCCTGTACTTTGCGATAGCTGGGCGGCTTGACCGCACGTCTGATCAACTTCATTGCGTACGGTGGGATAAGAGAGATCGCTGAGATGGCGAGGACGCGCCATACGAAACCCCTTTTCGTCATCAGCGTATTTCAAGCAAAATGGAGCGGGAAAGTACGTACCAAGTCGGAATAAACGCCAAATCATAGTACCCTCCCAAGAATGGTATACTACCCACGTAAAAGAGCAATGTGCCCACCAAACTGAGTATCATAACCGGATGCCATGTCGTGATCTCGAATGCCACCATGCACAGCTCATTGAGAATGAGCACCGTGAAGGAAACGGAAACCATCTTCGGACCATCGACTTCAGTGAGTATCTGGCTCAGGCCTTGGATCATGCTTCCTTGGTAAATAGACACACCGACCCAGACGAAGAAGGTGCGGTAAGAAAGCGAGGATCCAGATGTCAGCTCTTTGTACAATTCGGGATAGAGGTTGGCGAGATGCTCATCAACATCCTTATCGAGTACCAGTGAGAAGACAGGAGCCATGGTGTATACCGTAGCGTACCCAACTAACAGCCAATCTTTGTAGAGACCTTCGGGTTCGAACTTGATGGCAATGCTGTACATAGTCTGGCAGACACTGATGATAAGACCACGATGGATGACGAATTGTGCGAGTTTGGCAGATCGCTTGTAACTATTTCGTCCATGCCAGACCAGTAATTTCGTTAAGTGGCAGAATTGAGTGATGGAGAAGTCGGCAGCAAGAGATGCTTGCCGACCCTCCTTCCCAACAATTCCGACACCGACATCTGCGGCTTGGATCATGCTCACATCATTGCCACCGTCACCGATACAGCATATACGCTTCTTGGTATGCTCTCGGATCAGAAGAGCAATGTCGGCCTTTTGAGTTGGTGAACAACGGCAGGCAATGACGACTGGTAGCAACACCGCTAGACCGATGAACTCCGTTCGGAAGTGCGTCAACAGCAGAGAAAGAGACTCGCCATCGATAAGTAGAGCAGAGTCTTTCTTGCCACGGAGAAAGTCCAGGTGATCCTGGGCATTGTCTTTACGCTTAAGCTTCGCAATGGTGTGGATGTATTGTCCTCTCGCGACAAGCTTGGCGGACACGGCGACACAGCGAGCAGTCTCGACCTTGTCTCCCGTAAGCATCCAGATTTTGATACCCGCGTTGCGAAGAAGCTCAAGGGAAGGCTTGACATCTTTCTGAAGTCTGTCTTCCACACCAGTGACACCAAGTAGCTCGAGGTCGCGCTCTAGGTAGTGGCTTACAACTCGAGCCATGCCGGTATCGCGGCCGTTGATGGCCACCGATGCTTCCTTGTAATTGGCGGCAAACTCTCTGTACTGTTGGACAGACATGCGCTTTCGGCCAACGACGAGAGTACGAAGCCCTTCTCTCGCCATGTTTGCAGTTTCCTCATCCAGCCAATCATTGGCAGCCACAATGGAAGTCATGACGGTATCAGCACCCTTTTGATAGAACCAGATCTCTCCAGATTCGGTGTTTCCAGAGGCGGAGGCCTCGGAACCATCTATGAACTGTACGATGATACCCATTCTCTTTCCATCAGAAGTAAAAGGAAAGACTTCAAGGATCCGAACCCGGACGACTGGTCGTCCAGTGTCAACAGATTGCAGGAGCATGCCCTTTCGGTCGCGGTGAATCAAACGGAGACCGACTGCTTCTGTCCATTTGACAATCGCAATTTCATCCGGCGATGAAGCTTGGTAAGATGTAATCGTCTGTCCACTTTCGTCTTCTTCAGTGGTTGGTGTGACATTATGACAGATTGCCAAAGCTAGTACCACATCACGAACCCGGGAACCAATTTCACGCCGCGTTCTGGTAGCGGTAAGAGTGGTGGAGGCAACGAACGTGGATGAAGGAGTAATGAGCATAGCGGGTTGATTCGGATCGGTTGGAGCAGGGACAGAGAACCCTTGCTTGATATAGGAAGCGACTTCATCCATTGCCTCATTGGCGTAAGAAACGGTACCAACGTGAATCTTCTTCATCTCCATTTCATTCTGAGTGAGTGTACCCGTCTTGTCGCTGAGTAAGTATTCGATGCGGCCCAACTCCTCTGGTATTGTGCTAGTCCTGACCACGGCTCCTGCAATGCCGGTGTCTCTTTGGATGAACCAAGAATAGACACTCTTGCCCATATCCAAGTTGACACGTAGACTGATGGGAACGATGGTCGAAAACAGCACCAAGAATCTCATGATCTTGACATACCACTTGATACCCTCGACGTGCTCAAACCCTTCCAACGCAACAAGAACGATGGACAGCGTAAGTGTCAGGGCGCAGAGAATTTTCGTGAGCGAGTTGATCTCATATTCGAGGAGACCAGTCTTTGATCTTGACGCAGAAGTGGAAAGTGCTGACCGGGTCTGAGGTCCGGTGTATACAACTACAGCTAATGTGGTGGCATTTGAAGCCAGGACAGTATTGCACCAAGCTGTGTTGTCAATAGTCAGAGGTGCGGAGTTCGAACTTCTTGGAGCCTCATCTGCGCTAATCTCATTGCTCAAAGGAGACGTCTTCGGAACATAAGGATCGTAGCCTCGACTGCTCTGGGGTAGCAGTTCAACAGTTCCAATGAACTCATTAACTTTCTTATCTGGTTTGCCAGCCACAATACGTAACCGAATAAATTCCGATGGCTCAAGTGCTTGCGTTAAAGGAGATCCTAAACGGAGTTTCCAATCCGTCTCTCCGTCAAGCTGGTCTGTTCTGATGAACGTTTCTCCAACACCGCCTGCGTCTGCCGAAGGGGTATTGCCGGATTCTGAAGTCGACTCGAGGCATTCGGAGGCGGTAGCAGCTGTCTGGTCGATCGCGGGATCAGAGACCGGCTCAATAAGGAGCGATTCTGTAGGCGGATGCACCTCCGCATCTTCAGCTGACGCAGCATTCTCGTTGGTATAACTCTTCAAGATGACTACATCTGCTGGAACTCGCTGGTCTTTGCCTAATTTCAGCACATCGCCGACCTTCAAATCTCTGGATTTTTTAACAATCTCTCGCACACTCGAGGTTGGTGCTGTTGACAGGCACCTGCCTGAGCTCTCCGCGCTTTCCTCTTCTTCCTGGATATCCGAGAGTCTATCCGGCTCTACCAACGATTTTCTCTTCGATTTGGCATTCGTTTTTGACTTCAGTTTCTTCTTCGCACGATATCTGTCCGCGTCTCCAACAGTAGGCTTGTCAAAGCACAATACCGTGTAACCCTCTGAGTTGGCCTCATTATCTCTTCTCCTCCTCCCAATGTCATCAAACGCCTCCTTTCCCAACGTGATTGATAGTACAAAGGCCAGTGGTACAATATATGTCGAGAGGTATCCTATTCGCAAAGGTGGGATCGCTTGCGAGAGGGCGACGAGCAAGAAGTACATGTTGAAGAAGAAAGAGAATTCGTTATACAAAGTTACAGGTAAAAAGCTGACGGGGGTATATTTCGCATTAGAGACGGCATTTGCAGGGAAACGGGTGGATTGAGCTGTGCCAACAGACACAGTTCTTGAGGAGGCGGGATCATGTTCTTCTTCTTGGACTTCTGTATCATCCGGACCAGCCTGTGACCCAGCTGAAAGGAAACTTGGTAGTCGTATATGGGATCCTAGCTTATTGAAAGCATCGATACTGGGCCGCCGCCGATGGCCATTTGCTGCGAGTAACGGCGCATCGTCATCCGCCCGCCCGCCCACAGAATCTCGACCTGCTTCATCACCGCCTGTCTCATCGCTCAGCAGACCGTGTAAATCCTCATTATTCGTGTCTCTATTCCGCCCCAGATCACCATAGCCTCTGTTGCGCTTGGAGAAACCTCGCAGCCCGCCCATACGCAGGTTTCTTAACGGTATATGGCCTGTTCTTCGTTCTCCTCTTGGTTTGTTATCTCTGCGGCCAGACGTCGCTGGAGCGGGAGGACTGGATGTGGTAACTGGGTCCAGCTCCTGGATGTCGAGGTCAAGATCGGAATCCGAGTCATCCGCAGGTGATTCTGGGGCATCTGTCTGATGAAGTGGTCTCGAAGACATGCCTCATTGATGCGGTCGTCAATTTCGCGTTAGGACAGAAGGAAGTTCAACGTTCCAAATATGCATAGGTGGAAAGATTGCAGCCTTGCACTTTGTCTCAGCCACGGAGCGTTGACACGCGGTGGATCCGGCTGCTAAATGGGAAATGCAAGGTTCTTGCTGGTCGCCGTATTATGAAGCTTTGATTGAGGAAGAAGCGCAAAATGAAAGAAAATTAATTGTGAACTCTTTTAGGACTCAATAGAGAATTTGACACTCCCATATGCTTTGAACCTTATTGAAGCTCCGAATAGTTTTCCAGCAGGTAAAGTGATGCAATGGCGCAGCCTCGGTGAACATTCACCGCTTTATGGCATCCATTTGTTTACTCGGCTCCCCTACTCGAAAGCTGGCCTCAACCGCCTCGTTCCGCGCCAGAGAAAGGTTCCAAATCAACGCAGTCTCCTGTTCGCCTTGACGATTTTTGACAGTAATAAATCGTCTATGAATGCCGCAGATGGCTCCCGTTTCTCATCTTCAATCCTAATTTTGATTTATGCCTTAGCGTGTGTCCTTGTATAAGTGAGTTGCCTTTGGGAACTATCTGATGACTTTCTGCCAGCAATAGATGTTATGGTGCGGAAGGGGGTAGTTCGTTGCTGACAGCGTCCAAGTATTCAGTTCTTTTGATACACATTGGCCACCATGCCTTCCGAATCTTCGAATGCATATTGGCATCCGGCCTTGATGCCAAATTCTGCGGAAGACATAATATCGAAAAAGTCCCAAGAGACGCGATCGAGTTCGATACTCGCGCCGGAGGGAGACGAGTCCTTGAAGCCAGATCAACTCGCTGCCCCATCGAATCTAGACAAACCAGAAGGCAAGGAAGAGACATTCGAGGTACAAGAACCTAAAGAAGAGGTACCTGAGGATAATACCGAGCATCCTGAGCTGGGTAATCTCCGCGATGCGCTCACTACGTCGCTGGCCAGTCCCGGAGGAATTGAGATGGACGAGGACCCATCACATACGGACACATCAAATCTTGAGGCTCCTGAAGATGGCAAATCCGATTTCCCATCCGCAGGTCCTACTAGTCACGAAAATAAACACTTGAGTACCATGTCGTTTGCACGGACTGTCTCACATGAGTTCAATTGGGGCGAGGATGATGAGGTTGATCCAGAATGGAACCTGCAAAGATCCGGGACGGACCCTTTCAAAATGATGGCCCAATCCGACAGGACAAATTCGTTTCCCCAAGTGCCACCTGCACATGTCCCAGAAATTCTTCCCCATAGCCAAGCCGAGGATATAATGAATGGGATCCAACAAGAATCAAAGGACTTTTTCTCAGATGGGGAGGGCGACGCTGAAGCAGATTTCTTCTCTCGACCCTCCGCTAATGCTACAGAGGAGACAGAAATTCATTTTCCGGACTATGGGACAGCCTACGGAAGCGACGTTCGCCAAGAAGAGGATGAAGAAGCACAAGCCCGATATGAAGAAGGTCTTCCTTTGGTTCCAACACATGCAGAAGATAGTACCCAGAATCATCAAGATATGCCCAAGCAGTCAGCGTTCCTGGACAATGTTCATGAGGAGGATGACTTTTTTGCTCAGGTCAGCAAGTCAGATCAAACTTCTACAGAGCCACCTCAGAGTCTTGAAAGGAAATCAACCATGCAAGTATTGGATACACTAAATGTTCAGCCTCGTCATTCCACTCTTGCGGAAGTAGAAGAAGAGGATATTGTGGCAAGCTCCCAAGGCTCATTAGATAAAGATACTGGTGGTGCGATCAGCGAATCAGTAGGTACCGTCGTGTCACAAGTTCTTGGGAACTCGCGGGCACCTGTCCATGATCAACCAGAAACATTAGCCACCTTAGGGGTGGACCCTAGTGAAGGAGATCTTGCCGCTAAGTGGAAGGCCGCTCTGGCTGGCGATGAATTTCTGGACGATGTCGATGACGAACTTTTACCTGACGACGACGAGCCTGAGGTTAAGGCCTCTGAAGGTTTGGATCCGGCCACTCTGTTTGGCGATGATGATGAGGGTTTCTTGGAGGATGACGACCAGAATGCCTCTAGCGACCCGCTTGCCTCTCAAGTTAGCCCTCCAATTCCAACTCCTGTCCTTGGCCAGAATGGTCATGTGATAGGCTTTGATGCTCTCGGAGTTCCAAACCATACAAAGCGCCCAAGCAGCAGCAGCAATCGATATCTCCCGGCAGGTGCAACAACAGCGGCTGCTCCACCAGCCAACGCTTATGCTCCGTCTACACCACTCCTGACCGATCTCTCAAAACCAGCTACCACTCAAGCAGTGCCATCGCCCTATGCTTCGCCAGCTATTGGTGGGTTTTCACCGCAGCAGCAACAGCGACCAGAATTACCCAAGGCTCAAAGTTTTGCGGATAAGTCAAAGGGCGGGTATGCATCTCCGTACGATTTACCTATGGAAGTTGTGAAGCCCCGCAAGCGAGTGAGCATGCAACAGATGAGTCGAGGCTACAATGCCCAGGCTCCTCCAGCAACCATAGCCCCGCCCAGGAGCAGCAGTATGTTTACTGGACCACCACCCTCTTCAGGTGTATCTACGTCCAGTTTATCACCACCAACAAGCAGCCATTCTTTCCAGCAAAGCCAACTTCAACAACCTGGAGCTGTTAGTCAACCCCAGCCACCTAAAACAATCAAGAAGGCTCAAAGTGGTTTCTTCGAAGAGTTACCGATGTCTACTAAGCCAAAGCTAGCTCCTAGGCATTCAAGTGGTTTAGCTCAGACTCCGTACAGCCATCCAGGCCAAGCTCCCCTTCCAGCTGCACGATCCCTGAGTGTTCCACCGCCACCAGCTCAACAGTATTCAGTTCACCCTCCGCCTCAAAATCAGGGTCTAGTAGCTCCTGAACGTGTCAGTCCTTATGCCTCTCTTCCATCTGGACATGCTCCTCCGCCAGCAGTAGCAACGCGATACTCGCCTGCTCCTCCATCACAATGTCAAAGCCAGACCGCACCTCCACCTCCAATCGCTCAATCTCGATACTCGCCAGCGCCTCCTAATCCCAAACCACAGATACCACCATACAGTTCGGCCCCTGTCAATGCAGCAGCAGCCCCACCAGTCCTTCCATTCCAGCCCAGAACTTCAAGTCCACTAGCACATTTTGAGAGAAGCCAGGATTCAAGAGCCCATGGATCACATTCCGAGACTGCAAGCTTCGATCGTAGGAGTAGCTCCTCCGGTTATGAGTCCACTCTTAGAAATCATCATCTGCCTCCTACTCGTGAAGTTGATGAGAACGAGCCAGTCGAATCATCCCCTGGTAAGCCTTACGGAGAACTGCAAACTCAGTACAGCCAGCAGCCCGCATCTCAGGGTCAGCGACTACCATCGCAGACGCCTCCTCCACCTCAGGGCTTGGCATCAAGACTAGTCAGCTCGCCTCCAAAACGATCGCCATCGAACTATGCTCCTCAGCAGCATTCTTCCGGCCCGCCTCAAGCTTTTGTGCCTCCGCAGAGGTCGCAGACTCAGTCTCCTGGAAGTGCATTTTCTGGCCCGCGCTCAGACCCCTATCAGCGTCCAGCCTCTGTTGAAGTACCGACCTCACCCAGAGCCGCCGCTGGATATTCCAGTATGTCAATGACATTGTCACACGGTCGCCCCAGAGGATTTTCTCAAGGCCTTAACTACATCACTCCCACCGACGGTCGAGAGCACGACCCGTTACAAAGATGGAGAGGAGCTCCGGTCTTTGCATGGGGTGTTGGTGGCGCCATCATGACCTCCTTCCCGAAGGACGTTCCTCGTTACGGCATGAATCAACCAACCCCGATGATAATTCGAAGTCCAGGAGAGGTGAAGATTCGCAACATTAAAGAAGTTGATCCTCTCCAGGAGCGATTGATGAACTTCCCAGGGCCCCTGAAGGGGAAGTCGAAGAAGAAGGACGTCATCTCGTGGCTCAACTCTGGAATTACTATGTTGGAACAAAACGCCTCGTACTTGCGCACAGTGGCCCAACTTTCACATGAAGATAAACGCATCGAAGAGCGTATATTGCTCTGGAAGATTCTTCGTGTTTTCATTGAACATGATGGCACTCTAGAGGGAAGCCTCGTGGTCGACAAGGCCGTTCGAGCAGTTCTATCTCCGGGGCTCGATAATGAAACTTCGGACACCCCGTTGTATGCCACAGGCGCTAACCTGACTGGGATATCCAATTCTGCAAACACCGCATCAAGAGCTGATGCGGCTGACCCTGCCGCTGTCGACGCCTTGAGAAAACATCTACTAGGTGGTGATCGCCAGAAGGCGGTTTGGGATGCTGTCGACAAGCGACTTTGGGCACACGCTATGCTCATTTCAAATACTGTGTCTCGAGATCTATACAAGCAAGTTTGCCAAGAGTTCATTCAGAAGGAAGTAAAGAACGTGGGTGATAACACCGAGCCTCTTGCAGCCCTATACGAGATCTTTGCTGGTAACTTTGAAGAAAGTATCGATGAGCTTGTACCGCCATCGGCCCGAGCCGGCTTCCAGATGGTCAGCACTTCCAGCGCCACTGGGGCATCGAAGGACGCTCTTGCTGGCCTGGACAGATGGCGAGAGACGCTTGGACTTGTCCTAAGCAATAGGAGCATAGATGATAGTCAAGCTCTCAACGCCTTGGGCAAGCTGTTGTCCGGCTATGGACGAGCCGAAGCCGCACACATCTGCTTCCTGTTTGCAAGAAGTCACTCAGTATTTGGCGGCATCGATGATCCCCTTTCGAGCATTGTTTTGGTGGGATCAGATCATCTCCGTCAGCCGTACGAGTTTGACAAAGAGCTTGAGCCAATCTTGCTAAGCGAGGTCTTTGAGTATGGTATGACGCTCTCTAGCACATCCAACATCATTACCTCTAGTCCTCATCTTGCGGTCTACAAGCTGCAACATGCTACGATTCTCGCAGAGTATGGCTACCGCGACAAAGCCCTCCAATACTGCGAGGCTATTGCATCTTCGATTACTTCGCAGACTCGACGGTCACCATACCACCACGCACTCTTAGTCTCGTCACTTGACGACTTGAGCAAACGGTTGAAGCAGTCGCCCAAGGACGAAAGCTCATCATGGATTTCGAAGCCCAGTATTGATAAAGCTAAGGGCTCAGTATGGGCTACTTTCAACAAATTTGTCGCTGGGGACGAAAGCGACACTCCAGCCTCAGGATCAAATGCTGGTAGTGCGACGGACGTTGGGCCTTTTGCTCGAATTGCAGGTGGGACCCCAACAATCAGTCGCTCGCCGTCCAATTCAGACATCTATGGATCTGCTTATAGTGGCGGGCTTGGCATCAATGGAAGTGCGAATGCTTCTGCTACAAAAATCAACTCAAAATATGCTCCCGGAGGGGCCTACGCGCCAACCCACGAACCTCAGTCTGCAGGGTCCTATGGCTCTCAACCTCGAAGCTCACTCGAAGAAAGATCATCGAACGAGTATCGGAGGTATGACCCACAACGACAAATGTCAGACTATCGTCCAGATTCACAACCTATGTCGGCAAGTAGTTATACACCCCAGCAAAGCGCGAACTACACCCCACAGTCATCGCATACACCCTACGGTAACACCGGCTCTCCTTACCCGGAGACTGGATCGCCGTATGCTCCTCAGCAGCCAATTACTCCGGTGACTGATCTGCCTCCTTCGAATCTCTACGCATCTCCTCAGACTCTAAACACCTTCGATGGGCAGCACCAGCAGTCAGCTTACGCGCCGCCGCAACCTTCAGCTCCGCATGAGCCATCGGGCTATGAGCCTCCAAGTTCTAGTTACAAGCCGCCTGCGTCGAACAGCTACGAGCCTCCAGAATCCAGCGGGTATGAACCACCAAGCAGTGGCTATGAGCCTCCTGCCTACGTGCCAGCCACTATGGATGATGAACCCGACTCGCCGATCGAAACTCGACCGAAGAAGTCTTTCATGGATGATGACGAGGACGACATTCCTGCGCTGAAGGCTGCACCTGCTCCTCGCGAAAAGACGAAAGAAGAAAAGGACAGGGAGGCAGATGAGGCGTTCAGGAAGGCGGCAGAAGCGGATGGTATGTTTATTCTCTCCTTTAATATATTTTTGTTACTAATATCTTCTAGCACAAAGGGCAAAGGAAGCAGCTCCTGCTAAGAAGGGCTGGGGTCTAGGAGGATGGTTCGGGGGCGGCAAGAAGGAACCCGGGGACATGGGCGCACAACCTAACAAGCCCATTAAAGCTAAGCTAGGAGAAGCATCAAGCTTCGTCTACGACCCAGAGTTGAAGCGATGGATCAACAAGAAAGCTGGCGCAGAGAACACAGAGGCGAAGAGCGCCACACCACCTCCTCCAAGAGCGACCGGACCGCCCAGAACAGGTAGCGTACCGCCTCCAGCTCCTACATCTGTACCGAGAATGGGCACACCGCCGCAGAGAGCCGTGAGTGAAGCTGGAGGCCGGCCGCTCATGAACGACGGACTGGGATCAGATGGACCCTCAAGTGGTTTGGCACCACCATCCATGATGAGAACTGCTTCAAACGACAGTATCGGCAGTGCACCGGGCGGACCACCAAGCGCTCCGCCTACTAGACCAAGCACATCAATGAGCAACGCAAGCAGTATCGACGACTTGCTCGGTCCGCCCACTGCAGGCGGTCGTAAAGCAGGCGTGAAGGGCAAGAAGAAGGGGAGAGGGTATGTGGATGTCATGGGCGATAAGGCTACATAGACAATAACACACATGGCAGAAGGATTGGTAAGTAGTTGGGTAACAAGATGCATTTTCAAGTGCATGGTTTGATGGGAGCTCATTCGTCGGAGTTGTATTATAGATGGGGAGGCAAACACGAGGGAATGCTGAGAGCAAAGCATCGTTGTAATATTTATCATACTGCGTTTTAGTTTTAGGTGGCACGATGAGGAGGAAGCCGTCGTTCGTTTCTGCTGTGTTTGAGGGCGGGGAGAGGGATAGCAATGGATGAATGAAGGCCCTTGTGGCATTTGATGAGGTCCTTTTCGTTTGTGCTTTGTACTTTGATTCTCTGTTTGAATTGTGTACATGGACTTTACCTCAAAACGGCCCGTTACAATCGAGAGCGATATTACTCACGCTTTCCCTGAATGTCATTTCGTCCAATGGACAGTGGAAGAAAGGGGCAAGGCGTAATTTCTCTGGCAATGTTCTCACAATTGCATTATAATATTACATTTCAAATTGAGATCGTGCCGTTTACAACGTATGTAATCTTCATTCGCGAAAAGACTGCTGTATTTCTGGAAAAGCACCGCGCATTTGCTCATCCGTATTCCCTAGCCATAACTCCCAGTTGCAAATCAAGTGATCTGGTTCCGCCGTGTGTCTGATGTAACTTCTCGCTGTCGAAGCCATCCTGCAAACGATCTTTGAAAGGTCTTCGTGAGTTATCGAGAGCTGAAAGTTACTCAGGTACTCGAGCCATCAGAGGTTGAGCGACATGAAGCCACGATTTCCCTGTCTGGCCTGCTCCCTCTCCTTACGTTTCTCCGGAGTTCTGCAGCCTTTCTTGTGGTTTGGCCAATCGGCTGTCTGGCACTCCGTACCACAGTTGAAGACCAACTTACACTTGGCGCACTGCAACAACTTTTTTCCATCCTCGAGATCCTTACGTGCTTTGTAGCAATCGGCGTTCTTGCATCGATCGGCAAAGAACTCGTAGGGAGTGCCATCGTTCTTGTAGCGTAAGAGTGCGGCCTCCCACTGCTCCTTCATCGGGCCTCGGAAGTTACTGTCACCGAGAGGAAGAGAGTACTTGGGCGAGACATGGAGCTTCGAGTACTTCTCAAACAGCTTATTGAAGACACCGCCATTGAGATGAGCTAGCGTGGCCTCCAGGCCTTTACCATTACCAGGCTCCTTCGTTCCAGGCGGATCAACCTCATAGTAGTAGAGTTTGATACCAGCATCGTCAGAGATTTGGGCAGCGTCATCGAGATCGTGGTCGCCGCCCAGAATTGCTCGTCCCAACGACCCATCTTGACGGTAGCTTGGGTGTGTATTGAATTTTGGTGAAAGTGAACCAGAGCGGAGGGGAGGTTTGACGCGTGTTGTTGATGGGAGAAGAAGTTGAAGTTGGGAGGAAGCTTTTATTTTAAAGTCTCCTACTAAAGGCGGTGACGCGCTTTGCCCTGGTCAAAGGTGAACCGGCTTGCTATTTCATTCAAAGTGTTATATTATGCACCCTAGTATGTCAAACAACTATCGATTTGTTCCATCAGCTTTAGCCTCCAATTGTTAGCGGCGTTGACTCTGCTGGTCCGATAATTTTTAATCTCAAGATTACTCTCGGCCTTACCATCTGTATGGCCTTGATTAGGGAAGCTACTTGTTACAGATTGTGTACAGTTGATTCATCACATGTTCGCAGCAGAACTTTCACATTTCCATACCCTAAGTCAGAAGAGAAAGATTTTCTGCAGTTTGTGTCTAGTCTGTGCAGTGCTCGCTCTCGAAAGTAGATATCGAGCCTTCATCATGCATCCCCCTCTTGATTTATCCCTCCAACGTTCATGTTTTCAGAGTGATGAAACACTCATGCCAGCGAGAAAGCTGGTGTGGCAAGAGGAATATTTTGTGTACTTCCAAGAGTTATAGCCTAGGACGGCCTGAACCTCGACTCCACGCTGACCTCGGGAACTGAGCATTCTGGATGTGCTATAGAGCGCCTCTCAAAGTAGCCAAGAATCAGCTTCTTGAGGTCCGTCTTGTCCTATACAACCTGTTCAGGAGAACTTTGATGAAGCCCGGGCATCATCTCTCCGGCGTAGTCCAACGTTTGTAATCTCCTGGAGAAGTGGACGGGCAGGTGATACACCTTCTCTTCGTCATGGACCCCAGGCAAAGCGTAACTTCCATCCCTGAGTCTTCCGCTATATCTGTCCAGTCCAACTATGGTAAGATGCTCCCACGCGAAATCCCAAATTAGCACAAAGTTCACTTCAAATATGTTCTTCTGACCCAATTTTGCAATCTCTTCCAATATGGGACTATCGAAGAAACCCCCAAAGTACTTGTTGAACACAAGCCTATCAGAAATAGGATCAAAGTAGATGATATTTAGCATTGTACGGCAAGTCTAGGGAGAGCTAAAACGCAACAAGTTAACGTCGGTCAACAAGGGCTGGTACAACTTGAGGCTCTCGGCTCGGCCTTCCCAATTGACGCTTAAAGTGACGGGCGGCTTGACTGCTCGGGTTGACAGAAGCAGGAATATTTGAGTTGTCTCAGCTTTCATCGAGTTCCAGATCCTGACACCAGCAAATCTGATATGATGGAGTCGGATTTGCCACAGAGCATGATGGCCATGGTCTCACAAACAAGCGCATTCTCCAACATGTCAATCAACAACGTCAACGACCCTGTTCGAGAACTCTCTGATCACGGCTTGGACTCATCCACTCATGCCCCCAAGGTATTATTTCCACCTCTTCCCATCCAATAATCGCGACTCCACTGACATGTTACAGCTTTCGATGGAAGACCAGATAACTGCAGCTACTCTTGCTTTCTTCCGCCTTGAGTTTCCCGACTTCGATCAACAACTTTCCGCACAAAATCTATCTCGCGCCACGAAGTTCCACAAGCTTGATTAGTTGCCTTTAGAGCTTCGCAACAAGATATGGCGATTGGTGGTCGCGAATTGAAGCTATTATTGCATCGCGAACGTCGTCGCGTACTTCAGAACCCAATCATAATCTTCGTCGACTTTGAAAGCCGCGCCGAGGCCCTGAAATTTTATCCCCCCTCCTCCCGATTGATGATTTCCTCAGGATGTTCAGATATGCAGGGAATATTATCTATTTTGATCCGACCGTTGATACAATTGTGTACGATGCCGGCTGTTTTCGTGTCCGCACCTTTTAGCACGGCGCAGAACCCGATGCAGAGTTTCACTATGTGAAAGCATGGCGCGAGAAGAACCTATTCGAAACCGTTTCCCTGACATGGCCGAATGACCATTTCGATACTTTCAACCTACAGAGATGTCGGGAAAGACTCCAAGACGGAAGCTATCGCATCGTGCAAATACCTCCTCCTACCGACGAAACGAGGGCTCACATTACCCTTCATTACTTCAGGAAGCTAGGGAGGTTTGAATTGGTCGATAAGGTTGGACATAATTTCCAAGGCGAGCAAGAACGTCAAGATTGGAAGAGGGAGCTATTGGGCTACTTCGAACGACGCAAGGCTGCATATCCACAGTGCAAGATTCCCGAGATCAGCTTTCGAGTAGGCGGAAAACGATACGTTTAGGGCCAAAGTGAGATACCCGAGAATGCCTGTCTCATTGATCTGGAAAATACTGGATGACGAATTTGATGTAGGGCTCAGTTATCATTGCTCATGAATACTTGAGATCCGGGTATAGCATTGCCATGCATGGTCTTAGACTCTTCTACATCCAGCGTGCATTTGGCTGGTCTCCTGAAGTGATGAGAAAAAGAAAAGTCTAGAGCAATAGCAAAGGAAATATTTGACAAGTGGCTGCAAGTGAGACCTTATCATCCTCATTGTGTGATTACACCATAGAAACCAGTTTCGGCCTCCTTCTCCCCTTCTCTCTGCACCATGGGCTCTTCTCAACTACCACCTGAATGTCTTCGGTATTCACACCCTCACTATCACAGTACTCTGGCACTGCTATTTGATATTTCCGGCAAATATCCTCAAGTTTTCCCGTGCCCGCACTTTTTACAACCGCGAGATCGTGCCATCTCTCCCGCAATCTCTCTTGTCAAGATGATGCTTAGTCAGCGAGTGGATATTATCATTTAAGGGGATGCGGAAAACCCTGTTCTGCATCATCATAGGAATATTGTCCCATCATCAATTGACTCATTCTGCCGCCAATTCATCCGTTCTGCATGCCACTTAATCTTACCGCTGCCCATAATCTTAGCATCTCTAGCCGTAGCCGTTCTAGTTCTGTCGGACAAGATAATATGAAGGAACACCATGAAAATAATTCCAAAGCTAACGCCAACTGCAAGGTTGGTGAACATGAGAGCTTTGTGTTCTCTTACACGTTGTGGAGAGCAAAACCCAAGTCTAAGGATTTTCTGATTTGCGAAATCGGGGGAATTGGTGCATAGTGAGACCATGAGATAGTCCAAGATGCGCTCCTGTGAATCGGAATCGAGCAGCGCCATAGGGCTGACGCAAGTAATGAATAGCGGAATTAACAGGTAGATTAATTGTCAGGGAGAGAAAGATAGCTGACTTAGACGGTGACTGTTGCAGGTAAAGAAGAAAAAGGAAGCGCAGTCGAGGACATGAACGTACGCGTCATATACTCGGCTACTGTATCAACCGGGCAAGGGGAAAGCTAAGAGTTGAGCATCGTTGCATCTCCGATTCTGACCAAAATACTCATTGATTCTGAATTACGAATATAGTACATAATTCAAAATAAATGGAATTGCTAATGTCAAACAGCGGAAACATTCATGGATTTCCCATTCTCGACATGGAAAGAAGTACCCTCACCTTCCTTCGCAGCCTGGTCCGCTACTTCCATATCTGCATCCACGAGTTGATGCTCCGTGACATAGCTTGCAAACTTCCAGGTTGGCACACCCTTTTGAAACAACTCGTCCAACTGTTCCAAGCTTCTAGATTTAGTTTCCGGCACGAACAAAAAGACCCAAGCTGCTAGAATCAGATTACTGGCTCCCCAGATGTACCCGTATTTTGGTCCCCAATTCAGTTGATCGGGGTTGATGAAATAAGGGGTACAAAATGCGCAGAGCCAGCCGAACACAAAGTTGAGCCCATTCGCAACGCCTACGGTCTGAGATCGAAGGCGCTGAGAAGGGACTTCGGAAGTGATTGCCCACAGGACCGGGCCTTGGCCCAAACCGTACGTCCATGTAAAGACTATGCTCAGGCCGACGAGTGCTTTACCGGCTGAAGGCGATCCTACCACTGATTTCGTGTAGATGATAGCCATGGCAAACATCATGATGGATGATAGGATGCAGCAGCCAATCAGCAGAGGTCGGCGACCCATGAATCTCATGGCGGGAAAGGCACTCATGTTTCCTGTGAGAGCAATGGCGAGACCGACCATGACCCACACAAATGGAGTGCCGATCCGAGCTTGAACGTAGAAGTAGACGGAGTAGCCAGCCAAGAAGAGAACACCGGTTGCTGTCTGACCAATAGATGCCCCGAATACGATTAGCGTTCTGCGAAGATCACTCCCTCGAAGCATGTCTGTCATGTGGACACCTTGATGCAGCTCCTGCTCTGCGTTCCATGAGCTCTGGATATCCGCGACTTCTGCAAGTATATGATTGATGTCTTTGATACCTCGCGTCTTCCGAATCGAGGCAACTGCTCGGTCGTTTTCTCCGCGAGAGACATGGTAGCGTGGCGTGTCCGGTAGAAAGAGGAGAATGATTCCTAGGAAGAGCGGGATGATGTACATCACAGCCAATGGAATTTGGTACGAAGTTCTTGAGAGAGACACATTGGTGTAATTGTCGACAAGAATGCCGAACAGTGCTCCAAGAGACGTATGGAACGTCACCAAGCCCACAACAGAGCCTCGCAGATGAGCTGGTGCAATCTCGCTCATGTATGTGACGGAAAAGGTCAAGTAGAACCCGTTGGATATGCCGAGGAGAAGCCTTCCCGCATACAATGCCCCTGTATTCTTCGAGGCAATTTGGATCGAGATGGCAATGATTGCAATGACGCAGGCAATCCATAGACCAACTCGGCGGCTGGCGCGGGGTCCAAGAGCGTAGACTCCGAAGGTAGCAGCAAGGCCACCAAGGTTCATTAGACTCTGTATTAATCGCTGGACTTTGGTGCTGATGTTGTAGCCGATTATAATTTCCGGCTGAGTATTTCATTAGAGAAAGATACTTGAGAACGGTAAGCGACAACATCTTCGAATTCCACTTACATCAGGATAGCCAAAGATTCGTAGAAACCCAGGCATGCTCTGGAATCCAGAAACAGCCGCAGAGTCATAACCATATTGAAATTGTGCAAATCCAATGATGAAGCAGATTGCTATTACCCTCCTCTCCTCCCAAAAGGTAGTGAGTCGACTTCGGCCGGGTTGAAAGGTGTCGTCCATATTCAAGTTCTTATTTATCCTGAATTGAAGTGAGAGAAAAATAATATCGACGTAGGAGATCCCAATGTGGGTTTGTGAACCTATTTAGCTAAAGACCCATTCGCATTGCGTGGCACTACAGCTGCTTATTGCTGCAGTGTATGATTTGAGGATCAGGTCGAAACCATGATAAGCCATAGGGATCAACGGTATGATAATCCCGAATCCCAGTACAATTCCATGGATGGCTAAGCACTCTTAGGGGGTTGCTTCAAGGGCTGAGGCAAAACCCAGGAGTCTGGGGTACCCCGCAATTTCGGATTCGGCAATTGAGCATAAATCAGCAACAGCTCGCTGCATAAAGTGCCGGAATTTGTCTGGGGGTGGGCTTGGTTGAGAATCAGCTGAAATGTGAGGCGTTCTTCCAAAGGTCGGGAAGATAAAGCCGACGCAGATGCATTCTTAATTCGCGTGTACGACAAGCAAGTGCAGCATAGAACTGTATGCATGATGACCTGCAGCATGCATGTCAAGGATATCCAGGGACCAAAACATTCTACTGTAGAGACCAGAATCGAAACTGCATCGCAGAGCTCAACTGCAGAATTTGCGAGGTACTTTCTTTCTTTTTCTCAAGCCGGCATTGTCATCACAACGAAAGGGGCGCCGATCAGAGCAATTTCAAGAAAGAATGAATGATATCGATGTCTAAAAGAATGAGTGAGACCGGGAGGGTTCCAAGTGATCCAGATAACGTAGGAAAAACTTTTCCGCGCATGAAGGAACCAGTCGGCAAGGGCAGAATATTCAAACGTCACCTGCTCGAGATGACGAGGTCGGTATCTCGACGTGAGCACTTTCCAATTCTGTCTTTCGACTTGACCATCTGGAGTAAGATCTTACATTTCTCGGTAGTAGCGAGATCGTGACTACTCCTCCTCCGGCTCATATGCCACCTTTGGAGACGGACCAAGCAAAAGAATGCAGCTCCGGTCCACTGCCAAATAATAAGTTTGCTAGCCCGCCGGATCGTTGTTTTGCCTTGCCAACATCATCGCATCGCTCATTATTGTTTCAAACACCGTCTTGCTTCCCATTATGCAATTATGTAGACCACGATAGGCACAAGATACAATTATCAGCACCGTTCTGACTTGCTTGTCTGGCGGTCTCTACCTACATACCTCAATATGTCTCTAAACTTTGGGTTCAATTCATTCCGAAGGTATGCGTACCTTCTAAAATTTGCCAAACTGCTGCAAAGGACTTTTATGCATGTTGCACCTGGTGCTAATATCAAGCAACAGGTACAAAGCTGGTACGCAGACATTCACCTCATGGCTCGTGGATGCGGCAAAGAGATGCGGTAAAATCATCGATGACTCAGCGAGTTCGTCTTCAACAAAAGCAGGGGAAGGAAGTCAGAGACCCAAAGTGAGATTTCCATGCTTTGCCGAAAATTCTAAAGCTGATCACCATGATGTTGTAGCCGAAGAAAGGTAAAAAGAAGCGTAGCAATGTCACAAGCCAACCCTCGTACCCAAATCGTGTTCAGCGATTCGTCGAACTTGCCGAAGCCATTTCGACATCAGCAAGTCCCAAAATCACGGTGCCAACCAGAATATTGACTTTACTATCAGAAGTGATCTCGCTTCGCAAGGAAGTATCACAGATCTATGAGGAGAGCGTCACACGGGACGATGATTAATTTAGAGAAGCATAAATATTTCATTAACATGCTGCAGCGAGTCAAGCAAGCGGAAGTTTTCAAGCTTCATAGCCTTGAATAAACCCAATTGGACACCAAAACGTTTCAAACGCTGTAGAATGCTATTTGGAAGGCGCAAAATCGTTGAGAGACCTTCCTTACCTTATCTTCAAGTGTTGTATGTCTCCAGAAAGACACCCCTTAGCAGCGGGCCCCCAAGGTCTGCTGATCGGCAATCCTGACTCACTTCTTGCTGTTAAGAATTAATCGGAATTCCAAACCTAATATTCCATAACAGTTTGCAGCCTTTGACAATGAACAACAGTCCACAGAGAGAGAAGGAGCCAGAATCCAAGGAAGATATCATGCAGAATGTGTTTGAGGCCCTAACTCTTGAAGAACCATCTGAGGCCTTCGATAGTGTCTCTATCACTTCATCTGCTTTGGCATTTCAGCAGGTGGGCAACAGAAATATGACTTGGAATCAGATCGCGATGAGATCGTCCTGTCCTCGCTTTTCTTCCTTTATGATTTACACCAGATCCGGACGCATCTGGCCAGCCTGTGGACGTACTTTCGATGAAACCGATCTCTGCACGGTCACAATGGTTACAAACACTGCCATTGAGCGTTTGTGTCTATCAGTGGAGGACTTATGGCCACAATCTCCAGCAGGCATGGTGCACCGGCCGAGGAAGACTGGATTCTTTGAGTCTACACTCGTATGTGCCCAGGCTTCGATATTTATCATCCAGACAACCGAGATTACCCTGTCGGTTCTATAAAATCTAAGCAAGCTATCTTTACTTGCCTTCCTGCCCTCATCATTTCTCAGCGATTCGTGCAAAGCCTCGATCGGAAACAGCCCAGGTTCAGGATGGTTCTCAACCCCAATAAAAAGGAAGATTCAAAGACACGCAAGGAGCAGTTTGAGCGGGACGAGGTTTATTTTCTTCGGTTCTCGCAGGATCTCATCAACGCTTCTTTGTTAGGCTTAAGTGATTTCCCCCCCTCC
>AYLM01000128.1:0-24066 GCA_001625345.1 Cairneyella variabilis | reverse complement strand
ATATTGTGGGGGTGGAGATGGGGTTTGTTCATTCGCGGGGGATCGTGTTCTGAACTTCTGCGGGGGCGGGGCGGAGGCGGAGCGGTGATTGGAGGCTTTGCTGCGGTAGACACAACGCCCTAACCGGTTGCTAAATGTGTCAACATCGGCATCAGCATCAGCATCGGCACCGGCATCAGCTCGCTCCGTATTCTCGCTCCAGGAACCAGGAATCTCCACCCCTTAACTCAATGCCGTAACTGATCCTGGTCCGCACTCTACTAGTTCCTGCTTCTTAGGCCAGGCTGGCCAAGAATCGAGCTCGTTCCGCGATCGAAAATGCATAGTTATCATACCAGATGACCTCGGTATTTTCAGAAAATCACGATTTGAGCGCATAAGAGTAAACCCAAATACGGGAATGAGGAATGTCACATCGTATAGGGGTTAGCACAGTGCGCAGGCACAGCTCTTCTCCGCAGGACATTTAGCCCTTTTGGCAGCGAGCACAATTCATGGTTAAAGGGGTAAGATGCGGAGAGCTACAGTATAAATATCTGCCCAAGGTCCGTCAAGGTAAAACCGACATGCACTCTTCTCACGTCGGTCATCATCATTCATGCATCGGTTCAATAGCTTACGAGAATGAAGTTTTTATGCAACTCGGCAGCCCTGCTGTTGGCTTCAGCTTGCTCATGCAATGCTGTTGTGGTACATGATCAAGCGAAACGACAAGACGTTCTTGGGACAGCTACCGTCAACTTAGCTGTTCCTCAGGGAACGCCTGCCCACCGAGCTTCAGGGTTCCTTTACGGTATTCCCGACACCCAAGGCCAGGTGCCATCCAGCTTTTACACTGATATGGGTTTCAACTACGCTCGGGCAGGAGGCAGTCAACTTCCATCTCCAGCTCTTGGTTGGGTCTACGGCACAACCGATTTTCTGGTGAGTAGACTCATCCCGGTTCTGTTCTCAGAGTTTTGTTTAACGTCTCGCACATCTAGAACCGCTTCGACTCAGCCCTCAGCAATTACCAGACTGCGCGTAGTTATGGGGCTCGCTTCCAGCTCTTGATTGCGGATATCTGGGGTGCCGATGGAACCGCGCAAATTGTCATGCCAGGTGATGATGGAAGCTGGACCTACTATGATGAGTTCCTGGAGGCAGTTTTCACCCAAATTACCGACAATGACATGACCGAGGGTCTTGACTTTGAAATCTGGAACGAGCCCGATCTCACTGACGTGTTCTGGCAACGAGACCAGACCCAATATCTCGAAATGTGGGGCCATGCTTTCCCCAAGATCAGAGCCGCTTTTCCGGACATGCCTATCATCGGTCCCTGCTCGTCCAGCCAGCCATCCACTTCAAACACCTGGTATGCGGAGTACTATCCCTTCGTCAAATCTAACGGTAGTGTTCCCGACTACTATTGCTGGCACGAGGAGACTGACGGTGACGACGTAACCACTGATATCGAAAATAATATTGCCGCACTTGAATATTATGGTCTTCCCCAGAACCCCGTCATCCTAAACGAGTATGCTGTTTCGTCTGAGCAAGTCCCCGGTACGACCGTATGGTACCTTGCCCAACTCGAACGTTACAACACTAGCGGTCTTCGTGGCAATTGGGCTAGCGGATATTCGCTCCATGACTATTTCGCCAACCTATTGGGCAAGCCTGACGCAACTGAAGATTGCACCACTACCAGCTGCGAGACCTCGACTGGCTACTGGGGCAATGGCGAGTACAATATATACAAGTACTACAACTTGAACATGACCGGATCTCGGGTCCAGACTGTTCGATCCCCTGACACGCTTTTCGACATCTACGCTACACGCGAAGGTACTGACGCCAGCACGGTTAAGATGCTCTGTGGCTCGCGCCTTACATCGGGGACATGGGATATCCTTGTAACAGGTCTAGACGCTGTGGGGCTACCTGCGGAGGGAACTATCACGATCCATTCATACCAGTTCAATTGGCCGAATGGTGAGTTTGGTGATGTGCCTGCACCAGTCGACCAGGGAACATATCCGCATACATATTCGAACAACGAGCTTGTCTTCTATGTGAGCCCGAACACCACGACGGGTTACGCCTTTCAGTTCGTTCCTTGAAGTACCGTGCTGGTTGGCTTGCTTGGTTTGTGGCTTCAGTGGCAGTATAGCCTGTAGGTAACTACTGTAGCCTATGGGCCTCCAGAAGCATAACTATGAGCCTATTTGCTCTTGTAGAGAGGGATCTTCAGACTTGTACATACTCTTTGAATATAACTCAATGGTCGACCAATATCAATCCAACTGACATACCGGACGAATAATTCTCGCAGACTGAATGAGGAAGTAACATTCTAAGCAAAAGTTTTTATGTGTCACAATCCGCACGTTAGTATAGTATAGTTATCTTAATAGAGACCCTCGCTATATGAACGGTTGTAATAACTGTATGAAGACCTTCACTACATCGATACTAACGAGAACTATGTCGACGCTGCGGAGGCGCTGCGCCACTACTAATAAGCTTTTATAAGCACGTAGACTCCCAGCATCGGAATTTGTATGTAAATGTCCTGGCCCCAGAGCCTGGCCGAATAGTCCAACGGGCGTGCGAGGCGGGAGAATGCGAGGATGCAAGGCTTAAAATAGGGCGTTGCAACGAATAGAGCACACTAAGCAGTGCCAATCGGCTATATATGTCAATATAAACAAGTCCCTCACCTGGTAGTGCGACACGATGTTTGCTGACAAAACACTTTATAGCTAGAAGCTCATCTACAGCAGTTTCAGCGTTCTAGACTTTTTATATTCTTCGTCCTTCTCCTCCGCTCTATCAACACCGTCCTCAATTTCAGTGTCATCTTCATCCTCCTGCCCGTCATTAGACGTGTACTCATCTTCCTCGCCAAATCCCTCTTTCTCATCCCCTCCTTCGTCTTCCGCACTAGACCTGGCATCCTTAACTCGGTCTCGTGATCTCGGGCTATCTTCCTTAAGCAAGATCAGTACTACTCTATCTTTATGTTCTTGGATCGCCTGCATTTAGCGTAGCTGCTCCTGTTTGAATCAGAGGCCAATAAAGTGTCACCATGCGTCTACGGGCATTCGGTAAGCACGGAAGGCGAAGAAACGCTTCAAGAGTTCGCGGTACTTCTTCTCACTTGACTTTAATGCAACTAGGGTAAACGGTTTAGAATAGTATGTATGAGGCTTCGTGCTTCAGAGCCAGCAGAGGAGCGTAGGGCCAGTGTGCTGCATGGTCTCCTGGTAGCGTTCGAGAATAACGTATTTAACTTTGCGATTTATTATTTAGACTAGGTTCTCTATAAACAAGATTACTATTAATTCTAATCTTATTCTTAGGGAATTCTATTCTATATTTTCCCTTGCTATTACACTACATTTCTAATTTCATTTTCCATTCACTACTTTAGATTTAATTACTTCCTATGAACAGTTATATGAATCCAGATAATCCTCGAACTGATGGTGCATCCGGGATGGAGAGCCGACGAAAGCCAAAGAACTCCTGGACTACCCAACAGAGAGCGTCCATTGCACCGGCCAAAAACAGTCTGCTTTTTCGTTTCTACTCTGGTGTTATGCTACTACAAGCCTTAGGCAAGCATCAGGGACCTCGAATTGTAGAGTGCCGACCCAATTTACAATCGAGTAGTTCAAAAGGAAACTCCCGAACAGACTGGTATACTTCTACGATTACAAAAAAGGCGGCATATCGAGTACTGCCATTGGGCTTCATGAAACAGACTAGAAGATTAAGTATTTCATAGCATTTAACACAGACAAAATGACAGGAGACGATAGAGACATTGAGGCCTTCATCAGAGCTGTGCTCATGATCCTAAAACGCTCAAGCATCCTTCTCTGCATTGGTTTCAACCATCCAACAGAAAGTGATCTCTTCAGGCTGTTGATCAACTATAGCTACCAGAAGCTTCAAAAGTATGTCGATTTTCTAAAGGGAAGCTTAGAGATAGTCCTGACAGCTGGTATCTAAAGGAAGCTGAGCAGGAGGGTAAGTCAATAAAGGCTGGCATTCAAAATCGTACTTCCAACATAGGGCTTACGACACATAAATTACAATTTGTGCATATGGCTCTTAGAACTAGAAAAAAGCATTGGTAAGACTTCGCAACTTTCACAGCAAGGACTCCAACAGCTGTGCCAACATTGCTACATTGAACGACACGCGGCAGAATGTGTATAGTTACAGAAGAAATTACAGTCAATCTCTGCATTTTCACTTGAATTTGGAAGAATCAGACATAACATTAAGCGGTTGAATCACATAAACAAAGCGATCAATCACATTATGGAGATATTCTGCTAACTCCCCGGACTCTCTAAATGGTTTGATATCAAGGCCGTAGAAGCTCCTGTTATGGCGAAGCTCCACATGGGAAAATGCCTCGACGTTGAAACAGCATTCAAAGTGCTATTTGACAATTCAGCAGTCTTAGCCGGAACTTTTCCTGCTTTGAGGAATCTCGGCTGGAAAGATGAGATCGAAGCTCAATTGGGCAAGTATTGATCTAGGACTTGGTCCCAAAGAGTCCATTCCGAGCTAGTATTTCACTATCGCCCCATTATAATCCCTGCAGTACCTTCCGAGAAACGCTATATTGGTTGCAGCAAGGCAGCCTGTCATTATTGCTTCCACTACATCAATACTGAGGGAGAAGTTGCCATTCCCTCCTGTCATGACAATACTTAGCCAAATTGGATCGTTCCGGGACTTAACCCTGACCTCAACGAAGACAGATTCGACGATAAACAGACGATCTCCCTGCACCAAATGATTGAAGTCTTCCAGGGTGATGTCTCACAGATTAGAGAGGCGAGGACGCCTGATTATGACCGGCACCTCGATTCCGACACTGAGATCTCACCAGAGACTGAAGACTTTCCACTGAAAGTTCATGGAGCAATTTAACGCGTATCTTTCGAAGGGGAGGTTGGAATGTTTGTACTAGGTATTGATGGGTTGCAAGAATGGAGAAATTAATTTTTAGTTCGAAATATAATTTTCTATCTGATAAGGTGTTCGTTGAAAACTTGAGAGAAAAGAAACATGCCAGTAATTGATTTTACAACTCAGTTTGGCACCTACCGAGAAAAGCATGGCCATTCTCCTAAGTATCAGATTGGCAATTTGCGAGGCTGCTTGTAAAGCAAAAGCCAATTGAAATTGATTGAAGTGCTCGCCAGCCGACCTGAAACTCGGTGAGGGCAGCTTTCCTATTTTAGCGACTCGCATCGCATGTGCGTGAGCTGAATGGAACCACCTACAGGGCGGCTGCAGAATTTCTGACTTGATAGAATGCCATGGAATCGAGAATTGAGCGATACAAAGGTCGCCCGTATCAATCCCTATGACCTGGCTGCGAGAGTCTCACGAAAGTCTTGAAGAATTATGACTAGATCGAAATCTAGAAAGTCAAAACGCAAGAACGCATCGTCTCGGCCGCCTCTGCCTGGATGGATGAGCGTAAAAGGTGGCCCAGTGGGAGATGCGCCGAAACCACCTTCCCCACAGGGCCAATGGAATACAATCCCTGATAGTTCCTTTGTCTCTGTGCGACCGAAACTTTTTCACCGATTCTATGAGGCTTTGGTGATGCTCTTCATTCTTGGGCCAAACAGAGGTGAACCAATGGAGGAAGAGGACGACATAGAAGCCGAGCCGGATCCCGAGGAATTGAACAACAAGCATCTCACAAGATCATTCCTCAGACATCTTGCATATCTCTGTGACTACCAAAAAGGAGGACCCACTACAACCGCAATTGGGTTGGAGCAGACGCCCCAGAGTTACAACTACTGGATCGCGTCTAATATTTCTCCTGGAGGCCCTGACAGAGCGAAGGCTTTCATGGAGCAAATCTTTCTAACTCTCAAAAGCATCCAAGCTACCACTGCTCGGGCAACAGAAGATTCACTATTCCAGGAGGCGGTGAGGTTCAGCTCGACTAGAATCGCCTACTACATCGACAGTCTGCAGCGTGGAATCGAGCTTATTCTAAAGAATAATGATTGTTGTGGCCTCGTTGAAGGTGGACATACAGTGACCTACCTCGAGGGAACAAAAACTAATCAGAAGCAGACGCTAAGTTCCGAGATTGGCTTCATAGTCTTTTGATTGTGTCAGATTCGCGGGAAAAGATATGCAGGCTCTGCTACAGTTTCCGGAAGTCCTCTGAATATGGCGCTCTTCAGCTGAAAGCAAAACCTGGACAGCCTCTCGCCGATAAATTCGATCGAGTTCGACATGTCATAGGCCGATTGAACCATACGCTGAAGGCTGTCAAAGTGGTGATTGCTGCAGGGTTGCGACTGCCGCATCTTTTCGATGATTTCAAAGTCATTAGAGCTGAATCAGCGGCTGCTTCCCTGCCACCGTTAATGGAGCGGAACCCAGACCTTTATGCGATCGCAGGCCGCATGACGAGTGATCCCGAAGCTATCGAACACTATCGAGATGCTCTTAGAGACATGGACCAGAAGTTTAGTCTCTCTCAAAGGCTTCGTAAACAATGCCTCTCAAAGGAGTGGCAGCCCAAAGTCCATGCTGAGGTTATACTCGTGGATCTTTTCTGGAGCAAGAAGCTCGAGTTTGCTGGCGCCGATCGGCATATTGCTTGCAGTAAACCGGCTTGCTACTGTTGCTACCACTACATCCAGGCCCATCCTGGACGCTTTGTCGCGCCCGCGTGTCACAACAACGTCTGGCTGAACTGGAGGGCTCCCGATATCAGAACTGCGTCAGAGACTGAAGCAATTAGGATAAGAGAGAACATCTTAGACTATATTACAGCCAAAGCACGCCTCGAAGTACTGGCTCAAATTGATCAGCGACGGGGACCAGGGAGATCGAAGCCAGATTCCCATACGGAGATCTCAACCTTGCCTGCAGCCGGTGGGTTCGGAGACAATATGGAAGAGAAGAAATGTAGAGAGACTGGGTCTTGGAATACTGAGGGGTTAGACATTGGAACAGATTGCGAAATGACTTCGGCCGAGGAGTCAGCGGACGATGAGAATACGGGAGGAGTATCACTTTGGGAATAAGGCCCTAGCGAAGGTAGGAAGTGGCCTGATATAGCAAATCCTCAAAATTATACAGATTGCAATAGTTTAATCGCTTGCCATATGTTTGTGATCTCTTCGGCGGAAATATACTTTACTTGCGCGGTCATGTGGGATCGCAGATTTGGACTAACCGAGAGCTCGGCGAGATTCCGAGAACTCGGCGAGGGCACCCATTCGCGCCGGCGACAACAACAACTGCTTCGTGCAAGTTACAAATCAAAAGAATTTGTAAGATAAACTCGCAGCAGCTTTATAGATACGGCGAGGATCAGCGAACGGATCTAATGTATAAAAAGATGCGGTCTCGCCCATCGAAAATCAGCATCACATCAATCAAATTCATCATACATCAGCAGCAATATAGCATCGCATCAACAGAAAAGCATCAATCCAAAACAGTTTGTCAATAGGCAATGGCATCAGCACCAAGGATCTTCGTCACCGGCGTGTCCGGCTTCCTCGGCGGTCACACCGTCATGCGTATCCTCGAAAAGCACCCCGACTGGCATCTCGTCGTTCTTATTCGAAATGAGGAGCAAGAAAAGATCATTCTTGCTCGTTGGCCTCAGCTTGAGACGGTCATTGGAGATTTGGACAACAAGGAGCTGATGATCGCCGAAGGCTCGAAAGCCGACGTTGTTCTTCGTGAGTGTCCTCTATACGTAGATAGGGCGGGCGTGCTAACAATGCATAGAAACTGCCTCATCTGATCATGTTCCTGGTGTCCTGGCTCTCATTCAGGGACTCAGCGAGAAGAAGCCAACACCCGGATACTTCATCCATGTCAGCGGAACTGGAATGCTGAACGAAGTGCCAAATGGATTCGGTAAATATCTCACTTCATCCACAGAGCCAGCTTTAACATTGTGCAGGTCAACCATCAGACAAAATTTACAGCGACATCGCGGACTTGGCGGAAATCACCTCTCTGCCAGTGGAAGGACATGTACACCGAGACGTTGACGAAGCAATCTTGACGGCGCAGAAGAAGCTCAACGTTCCAACAGCCATTCTTTGCCCTCCATTGATTCATGGCATCGGTCAAGGTCCGATTAAGACTCGTAGTATTCAAATTCCTTTCCTCACTGAGGCCATCTTGAAACGCGGCAAAGGATTTCAAGTTCTTGAGGCCCAGAATGATTGGGATGGTGAGTTCTCAAGATCGCATCAACAGACCACCACTGATAGAGACTAGATCTTCATATTGATGATGCTGCCGCCGCATTCATGCTTCTCGTTGAGGAAGCATTGAAGCCAAATGGTGGCAGAGCACAATGGGGAAGCGAAGGGTATTATTTTGCTGTGGGAGGATCATTCGTGAGTCAGAACAACGACCTATGAAAGCTTGGGGTAGCTGACATCTAACAGAAATGGGGACAAATCTCTACGGCCATATCGAAGATCCTTTACGAGAAATCGATCATCGCAAGTGAAGAAGTGGATAAGCTCTCTGTCCCAGATGCAGCAGCTCAACATCCTTGGGCGCCTCTTCTGTGGGGTGGAAATTGCAGAAGCCAATCGGATCGCCTCCATGCACTCGGATGGAAAGCTTCGGGGCCGGACATCTTCGAGAGTTTGCCGGCGATGGTGGCGAAGGAATTCGAGACTTTGGGAAAGCAGTCTTCGAAGACGACATTCGACAAATGAGCAGGCTGTAGTTGGACTGGAAGAAGAGATATCAAGTAATTGTAGCTAAAGCACCAATTCAATTCATCAAAATTCTGAAAACGATAGCAACTGAAAGTGGAGATGGTACCTGGGCATCTTACTAAGCTGGCTGTAGGCCGTTTCACCTCCCGCGGCCCTGATCTGGTATCATCAAAAACGCATTGATAAGAAGACATTCTCGATCGAGAATTCTTCTCAAAGAAGTATGAAGTCTCAAAGGTCTGACGAGGGAAGTGCACCCGCCTACAGCAAGCCATGCGCGAACTGCAGGAGGAGAAAGGTCAGATGTGACAAGACGCGACCGTGCTCCAATTGCACTCGATCCAAGCAGCTGTGCATCTATGACAGCTTGAATGCCAACTCTGAAACCGATACTCAGCCGGCTAATCAATCAGAAGATGATGTTCGTGAAAGACTGGCGAGGTTGGAAGCTCACATGGCGAGGTTAATGGGAGGTGAAGGGACGCCTGCGCCGATGGTCAATAGCCGGGAAGCTAATCTTGGAGAGCGAAACCTTATTCCAACCTCTAAAGGTGCTCCAGTTGGCCAGATCCTTTTCCAAGACGGATATTCAGCATACTTTGACGCTGAATTCTGGCCTGGACTGATATCTGAGGTTGGTTGTGGTTTTCACGCAGGGATCGCTGCTGACAAAGTCCACCCAGATTGAAGACCTCCGTGTTCTGTTCGATACATCGCTCTCTACCCCATCGACATATCTCTCTCGGACTTATCTGGGACTCCAGATTTCAGCAGTAGACTTGAACTCGCTGCTTCCGACGCTCGAAGAGAGCAACCTTCTGCTCAAATTTTGCTTTGAAACTGTCAATCCCTTCATCCGTGTTCTCCACGAGAGCAACTTCGCGAGAGAGCTGAATCAGTACCGCAGAGGAACATTCTTTCAACCTCGAGAATTCGAAGCCCTGCTTTTCACGATATATACGCTTACCGTCAATAGCCTTCGTACGGAGGTCGTTCAGGAGCATTTCGGAATGCCGAAGCAGGAAATGCTGGCTCGTTTCCAAGAGGGTGCAAAGATTGCATTAGCAAATGTCGACTTCATGAAGACTGACAAGGTGCTGACAATAGAAGCATTGCTGCATTACTTGGTATGATTTATCATCCTGAGGATCGCCACAAATCTCGGATTCTGATTATTTGACCTGCAGAGCTTCCTATTCCAGCAGAACCAGTACTCAGATGCGGTGGCATTGCTCGGCGTTGCATCACAGCTTGCTCAAACCATGGGCTACCATCGAGATCCTAGCAACTTTCCATACTCGCCATGGGTGAGTGAGCTCCGTCGACGGATATGGAACCACATCTGCGTTCTCGACGCCCTCGCATTGAGTTCTTATGGAGCCGAATCTTGCCTTCCACCATCCGACACTCTACCTCCAAAGAACTCAAACGATCGAGATTGGCACGGCAGTCGATTCATGAAACCATCAGCTGTTCCCTCGGACGCTACTGATTTCAGGGATATGACTTTCGTTCTCGTTCAGAGAGACATCGCTGACTTGACTCGCTGTCTCTCGATGCAGAAACTTCAGGATTTTGAGACCAGAGAGAACTTGATCGAGGAATGTGAGAAAAAGTTGAGGGAAAGATATTTGAACACTATCAACCCGAGCGTGCTATCACATAGTATCATCACGGCCATGGCTGAGGTCAAACTCTCTAGTCTCAGGCTATCACTTCGTCATCGCAAGGCCCTGGCTTTTCTGGGGCCGTCAAATACAGAGTTTGTGCTCGCAAAACTCGTTCAACGATGTTCTAACTTCTTTAAAGGTGCTTTATTCCCGCCATTGAACTGCTCGAAGCACTCAATTACCACACTGCGACTTTCGCTGCACAGAACTGGGAATGGATTTTCGAAACCCTCATCTCATGGCTTGCAGTTGCTCTCATCCTGACGAAACTCCCCTTATCATCTAACCAATCATTGGTCGACCGAGCAGAAAAGCAAATCGAAATTATATTCAAGCTATTCTCCAACCAGCCCGTCTCAACCACGCCAAGATGGCAGCTTCTTGTTGAATTGAGGAGAAAAATGGGGTCAATCGCTGGCCAAGGAGCAAGTCCATCAAAACCCGAAGCAAGCATGGCTTATACCTCTAGCTCGATGGTGTTGACAGATGACTTGATGGATTTTGGACTTCCGGTTAACTCGGACCAGATTCTGTATGATGACCCTCTGCTATTGCAGGACATGCAAGATCTGCCGTGGTATGAGGTGCAGAACGGGCAGCAAGAATGAACAATAACGTCATACCCACAAAGGGTGAAGAAATAAATGGCACATTTGATATATACAGATGAAGCTTAATTACGGAGGGGAGGGCTTGCTTCAAGTCGACAAAGGTCGGCGTAGCCGCCGTTCAAGTCAGACGTCAAAATAGAGCACAGAGTCCCAGTACGGCACCCGTTGCGAGCATCACGCTCCTCACAGAGTTCAACATTTGCCACTTCCCAATCAATCCCACAATTTCCTGTCCAGAATCTCTCCTCCGTCAGCCACCGGTTCCTCCAATACGAGCAATTGATAATTCGTGATCACTAAAACTGCGTAGGCGAACGATAGTATCACGCCGATCGCAACAGTTCCTGAAAGCAGAGCAGCACTGGTAATTCCAACTGCTAGTGCAGTGCGAATCGTAATTCCGTTGTCCATATCGAATAGACGAAAGCAGACAACAAATCAGTATCAAGATGGTTACCAAACGATAGTTCTGCAACTGCAAATACTTTCAAGATTCAAGGCGATCATTTGATTACCAGGGACGTTAAGCGACGACGAACCGGATGTGCGTGGCTAAGGTGGTCGCGGACGGCAAATGAAGAATTGTGGCTTCGGCTTCAAGAGAGAATCAGTACTCAAATTTGGATTGTTCATATAATTATAAGTCGCCGTGGACCCAAAAAGGGTAAGAAAATGCCCAGCAGTATATCTTCGAGTCTCTAGAAGGAAGAGCTCTCCAGTCTGTGCCAAGAGATCAATCGCTCTTTGCTTCTGCTTTCAACATCTGCTTGATCACTCCTAATTTCGTTGTGCGTCCCATTAGGAAATACTGAGCACTGCTTAGCAACAGCCAGCAGGGAAAAGAGTAACGTACCCAAATTGTCGGCCACAGAAACGTATGAACTGCCCAAACTGGGCTCGAGTTACCGCCAGACCAATACCGAACTTTTGGGTTTGGCTTCAATGCATTATTAACAAAATTGTTAGCATAAACTTCGGTGTCGATTGCGATGTCCCGCAAATCTTTTCCTGACATGACGGGTTCCATCAGGGTTCTGCTAGCGGAGTACACCGAGTCGTCCGGAAGTCGATTATCGGGCACATTCTCCAGAAACTTGCTCTTCACCACTCCAGTTATCGCCTACTTCCATTAGAAAAAGAATTTCTAGGGATTTTGAACGCTTACGAGAATGACAGTGACTCCCAAGGGCTTCATCTCTAGCCGAAGAGTGTCTGTCAAATGGTTCACCGCAGCTTTGCTGGCGTTGTAAACCGATGACCATGGGAGAGGCACAATACCGGTGATACTGCCAATGTTGATGATCGTGCCGTGGGCCGGGATTAAGAGGGGTGCGAAGGCTTGAGTTGCAAGGATTATTCCCATCACATTCGTGTCAAATACTTTTCTCGCTTCTTCAATGTCGACATCCAGTAGAGGCTTGGTGTAGCCTTGGAAGTTGGTCAGTTTGAGATATTTCAAACTGATGTTTCAACTCACCCATTCCAGAGTTGTTCACAAGAACATCTAGCGATCCTCCAGTGATTTGGCGGACGCTTTCAGCAGCGGCCTTGCATGAGTCATTGTCGAGAACATCAACTGATAATACAGCGATGCCCATATCTTTCAGATGTTGGACCTTGGCAAGATTCCTAGCTGTTGCAAAAACCAGGAGGCCTCTGCGGTGAAATTCTTGGGCAAGTGCGTCTCCGATGCCACCAGCGCTGCACCCAGTGATCAGGACAGACTTTTTCGCTTTCTTGACAGGCATGATAATTGATCTAGTAGAGTTTGAGAAGCGAAAATCAATTTCCCAGAGTCAGAGGAGCTCTTTGAACATTCTTAAATTCAGTACTCGGTTGAACATGACACCAATCTCAAACGCACGTAAAACTCGCAGAGCGGGCCAAAGTGATGTCCGATCTGGGGAAACCTGCTAGTCCGAGACCTAATAGCAGGCAAGAATATTCCTCCGACCTGATATCGTGATTAGTTTGGATGAAAAAATTGCCTGGTAGGGTTCCTCAAAGATGTTTCGCATCGGATGTGATTAGTCAACTACTTTTTCCCGATTAGGTCAGAAAGGATCTCAGCAAGTGAACTGCGACCTTCGTCATCGAGTCCATGGTCGTTTCCTCATGCATGCAGAAAGCCTTCGAATAATTGAATCTTTGAGAATGCTTGACAAGTATTCAACTTATTCAATTTCTCGATGCAGCAGAAATGATAAGCCGCAGGGGACACCATTAAGTTCATGCTAGATAAGCTGCAGACAGATCCAGATGTATCACTGCGACAGCGGAGCAACCATATATATTGAAGGAAGATTTTGAGAGGTTCTCGACGGTATTCAATCGCAACCTCCCAGATTCCTGCAACCTCTAGTTTTGACTTCACATATTCCATCGCCCCCTTTTTTAAGTTTGCAGCAACCTGAAGAACGCTAGGATATTTCCATTGTCTCACAGATTCACAACCTGGACAGGCACTCCTAATGGCCCCGCTGTCGCCAAAACCATCACCAGACCTGCACTTACTGGGCATCAAGTCTTCGTCAAATCAACTCACACTAGAGTCTGCGGAACAGATGTTCACTATCACTATGACGGCATTGGAATGGGACACGAGGGAGCTGGTGTGATCACTGAGATCGGACCAGAAGTCACGAGTCACAAAGTTGGCGACAGAGTTGCATAGGGCTGGGTTCGTTAAACGCCCTTCTATTTTTTTCATTATCCTTGCAGAATTTGGGTCTACGGTTCCTGCAGCGAGTGTGCATCCTGCCAAGCAGGCTACATTGCCAAATGTGAAGTCTCTCCAAAGCAATACGGCCAAACCGACTTCGACCAAGGCTCCTTCTCGACTGGAGCTCTCTGGAACTCCCGTTTTGTGTACAAGGTTCCCGACAACATGAAATCGGAAGACGTAGCACCTCTTCTCTGCGGCGGCTGGACAGTCTGGAATGCACTCATTGGATATGGCCTCAAGCCCACAGACCACATCGGCGTCGTTGGAATCAGCGGACTCGGTCACTTCGCCATCCAGTTTGCTAATAAGATGGGCTGTGAAGTCACCGCCTTCTCCGGGACTGAAAACAAGAGAGCTGATGCACTTGCACTCGGTGCACACCACTTCGTCGCCACCGGAGTTCCTGAAGGAGGACTAAAAGTTGCCCGAAAGATCGACAGGCTACTGGTCTGCGCCAACACACACATCCCATGGAAATCCTTTACACTAATACTGGTTGGAAAGGCGTCTGTTTCCCGCTGCAGATCCCTGGGGATATGTCGAGCAAGCTTTCGGTGCCGCACATGCCATACTTGATGAAGAGTATCAATGTGGTGTATTATAAAAATGTGAGGCATGATTCTTATGACAAGTTTCTTGCGTTTGCGGCATTACGTGATATCAAGCCTGTTGCAGAGAAGTTTCGTTTGACTAGAGAGGGAATTGAGGAGGCAATCAAGAAGTTGGAGGAGGGGACGATGAGGTATCAGGGTGTTTTGATTGCTCAGGACTGAGAAAGATCCAGTGGAGAATTCGAGACGTACAGAATGAAAATATGATGGATTGAACTCTTGCCTCGTTCAAAATGCTTGAAGCTTAAGAATTAGGGATTGTCAATTCCTTCGACCATTCATCAGTCTCATATTGATTCCACGGTAGAATTCGGACTGTTAGTGCTAGAAAATGGGTGCATACCACATCAGGTCAAGCAGAAAGAACGATGAGGTATGAAATTCAACATCATACTGTAACATTAAAACAGCTACGTTTACTTCTCTTTACCTAACCGCAAAAGCTAACACTTCGATACAAAATCAAGCAATCGGCATGCTATTCAACTCTAGGAAATGATCCAACGCATTCATGACCAGCTCCTCAAACCCCTAAACTCCATGTCAAAGAACTTCCTCGTTTTGCTATTGTCCACTCTAGCCCTGAGAGTCGGTTGATCACCATTATTCGGAAACGCACCTACCTCGATAACCCTCAGATACATCCTCGCAGCCACCACAAAGCATCATTCCATTCCATGGTCTCCCTGTTCGCATCAACTGCCGAGCACAACGAATTTGACGGAACCCTAGGCTCAAGAACCTTGATGTGTAAAAGAGCAGTATCATCTACATGAGCAGTGATGCTCGCATTCGGATAGAGCACCTTTCTTCCGAAAACAGATCCGATAGCAGCAGCATTGGTACCGAGAAGAATATCCTTCGGGTCAGTGATCAGTTCTGACTTTCCGATGACGAAGGCGGGAGCGACGTTAATGACATCAAAATTCGAGTTATGTTTTGCAATCCAAGTTTCAGTGACTTCAAGGGAAGCAATCTTGCCGGCATTGTAAGCTTGGAAGTCGTTATAGTATGCACCGGCTGGAAAATGGGTGCCAGAGTCTTCGTTGAACACTTCGCTCGAGCCAATAGTGAATGCGGACCAGGGGAACATGGCGCTTGTCGAGGGTGTGAAGACGATTCGCTTTACTGAGGGTGATTCCTCTGCTGCAGCAATAATCGACGAAATATCTGGTATAGTCGGTTGGTTGGGTCATTGTCACCTTTCATGACCATTGAGTTAGCAAGGTGAATAATATAATCGATACCCTGAATTGCTTCATCGTAAGCACCTGGAATGGCGAGGTCTTCAATGATGACGAATATGAGATTAGAACCTAGATTGAGACGTTTGATGGAGGCGCTGGCGACGATGGCTTGTTTCTTGAAGTCGGAGCGAATGGATGCTTTGACAGAATAGCCCTGGTCGAGTGCGATCACGACAGTCTTGAACCCGATCATGCCACTCCCTCCAGTGAGGAAGATCAATCCATTCGACATGCTGGCAGAGACAAAGTTAGAGGTATAGTTTGGATGGAGAATTGAGGTAAGAGGAAGTGAGGTTGAGGTGATGAAGAGCTACAAGAACAACTCTGATTGAGCACAGAAAATGGATGACCAAGCGCCAGTTACCTCGCGATCTTGGATGTCGACCGAACCCAACAAAGTTCTCTGAAGAAACTTGATTCATCATGGGGAGCTCTTCTTGCATCAACAGACGAAGCTGGAATGGCTACTCCGACATGTAGGAAGGGTCTCTTACAGAAAGGTGAGCTGACAAACACTTATGTATGCCTTTTTATGGGCATCAAGAAGTCTCATAGGGCTGGAGTTAATTAAAACACCATGACAAATCATTTTGCAGGAGTTCCTGTCCGCCATCGGTGATGAAAAGGTGACGGTAGCTTACCTGGCGAGCAGGTCCCTTATTTCCTGATTCGGTAAATGAAGTTCCTGCAAGGAACGTCGACCCACGTTCACTAATCCAAACACGTCACCATATTGACGACAGCACAAATATTAGTTTACTGGCAAGTAAAATGGATTTTGTTGTTTTGTATGCCTCGGTAAGATTTGTAAATTGATTAAGGGGAACATGTTGTCAGGGTCACGGTGGGCTTTTCAATGGCTGACTAATCGCTAGGCCGCTGACGAGATATCCATGGAGACACGAACAATGGACGCCGAGACCGGGACCACTTGGGCCTCTCAAAGTCAAAATTGATAGTTGTTGAACAAAATTCTCAGACTGGTAACTTTAATTTGATTCTCGCCTAGCCTTTACCGCGCCAGCCAACACCCACGGCAGCATCCATCCATAGTCTATGAAAAGCATTATCCAGGTCAGGCTGCCACAGAATTTCCTCCAACACACTCTTGACAGTCTCCCCGCCACTTAGGTCTAACTCCATATATGCTGCTCTAAATTTGGCCACAAACCAGTCACGTTCGGGCTTGCCTTCTGCCGCCACTCCTCCAAAGCTTAGAATCCAGAACATCATCTTTTGAGCCTCGGTATTGATTTCCGCGACACTATTCACTTCATAGTCTATAACGGCAACCTTCAATTGAGTCACTGCTCTCGCAATTACCGGGAAAGTGAGTGGCGTATCTCGAAGGCAGTGTGCGCAATATGCTAACGCTGCCATGGCACACACTCGCTCAAGAGGTCTGGTAGCAGTGTCACCATATACAATCTCAAGAAGACTTCGTTGGAGGTAATAAATCTGATCACTGTACCAGATATTGTCATCTGGCAAATTGGGGTGCTCTCGAACGTCCTTGAGCAACCGCGAAAGTTCTCTGATTCCAGCCAGCAATGGGGTAATTCTACTTCCTGAGGGCCGTGTTCTTTGTGAACTACGCTTGCTAGACCTTGTCGAGTTATTGACTCCTGGCTTTTTCGAATAATCAATCGGCTGTGTAGTCTTTGGTATATCAAGAGCCCGAAAGCGTGGTTTCTTGAAAAGTGCAATTGCGGTGTGGTAATCCGTCCTGTATCAATCGTTAGAAAGTCGATTCACGCTACAAGTGTGTAACCTTACCATGCAATGATTCGCTGTACAATCATTGGAAGTCCACTATTTTGAACGCCACCTCGCAGATGGACCATCATTTCTAACCCATCGATGTGAACCAGCATCCTCTCGACTGTGCCATTCGAGGACTGACCAAGAGTCAACAACGACTTTCCAAAGTCAAGATGTAGATTAGTTTACCTCAAATGCCACCATATTGGCTACCGAAGCAAGTGTCTCGTTGCTCAGCGCTTGTGCTGGGTCGGCAAGCCTTTCGTTCACGAGCCTCACGGCTTCGCTGGCATGATGCATGCTCTCATCCATGTTATTTGTTTGGAAATGTTCATTATAAGCCGAGGCGTAATGTGCCAAGAATGTGTGAAACATTGCTTTATCGTGGATCGCTAGCGAGAATAGAGCTTTTCTCATAGGCATCATCAACCACGAGGACTCAAAGCGCTCGTTGACTGTGAGAGAGCAATTATTAAATGCCACCTGCAATATTTTTCTTGGTTAAGAGATGGGTTTACTAACAATAGTGATGAATGAGGACCTGTACTCTAGGAGTAATGAGGAGCGAAGTAGCCGCAAATGGATCCAAATGTCCGCTTGTTGGGTCATGATACAGAGAAGATATTTTGATGGCAAAGTCGAGAGCCGAAAGCCAGTTATCGGCGGGTTCGATATCTCGCAAAGGTTCGTCGAGCTCTTCATATGCAACGTCACTGTCCGGTTGAGGAGAGATCAGGCCAAAGCTGCCATTTTGTATAAGGGTTTCCCTGGTAGCAGATTCCACCACTTCATCTGACTCTTCTGAACCCAAATTCTTCGCAGCTGATTCTCTTTCTCTTGCAGCGTCTTGCCGTCGCTTCTTCATTTCCGTTTTGACAGGTACCCATGGCTGGAGGACTTTCTCCCGTCCGAGTCTGAACTTGCGAGTTTGGCCTTTCACATTAAGAAGTGCTGGGGCAGGTTTTTGTGATATCTCCTCCTTTCTATCTGCTTTTTGAACTCGCCTCCTGTGATAGTCTCTCATCACTTGTATCCGAACTTTGGTGCGTGCGGATGCATCTAAGGCTGCCGAGTTCGTTACATTGATAAATTGAGGCATCGTTCGGGTGATATCTCTTGCTAGAAATTGTAAGTCCAAGGGTAAAGAACAACTTTAGACTTACTTTCAGGTGACATTGTGATCCGCGACACTAACATCTTCTCATCCACGATCGTCTGAAGAAAGACTACAAGACCCTCTACCCTAAGATGGGCAGATAATATTCGTCGAGGGATAAGATTATATGCTGCTGTAGGTTTGAGATCCAAATTGGCATCAGAGTTGAACACATTCCCGATTGGATTTCAAATCCACATAGGTATATCGGCGTCGAGACGGTTCGTGTATGGCGTTCTGCTTACTTCATCTCGCCACAGGCGCTATTCTAAAAACAGCCTAGCTCTCCTGTTCACCCTAACTGCACTCGCTTAATTTTCTAAAGCCGAGGACGCTGACTTCCAAGGGGATTTCCTTTCCTTAGCCAGACACCTCGCGGGGAATTATGGGCTTGATGCTACAAAGTTACTGAGACCCGATAACGGACTTTATTATTTGAGATGATTTACGTTTACCGTACAATCAACCTGCAAGATTTGAAATTGGCAGAGGATTGTTTCGTACCGCTGTAGCGGCATATGCAATGCTGGGGAGGCAGAAGACAGGGATTTGAGCCTTCATACTTTGCTCGGCCCGTGCACATCTTCAGGTTTTGTTGATTGGGTTTAGGGAGGTTAAGTCAGAGAATGCTAATTAATCATGCTGGTGGTACAGTAGAAGGCGAATTGAGTGTCGCTTGTTTTTTAGTTAATTATTTTTAGCGAGGTCCATTTGTGGCTGTGCCCCTGCCTAGCTGTATTTTAAAGGTGCCGCCACCCTTACCTTGCCCAAAGTAAGCCTTCCATAGCTGTCCCTCTGTTTTGCGTCTGAACGACATCTCAGTAAGCAGCAATGCCTTTCAGATACTCATCTAACCTATCAAGCCACCCTACTACGTGCTAATATGAAAGCAGCTTTCGCACCACTCAACCTCGTCGTTGCAGTTGAACACGAACCATCTTCAGCAGCCTTCCCTCCACAGTCCTGTGTCCGCCCGAGTGACAATGCGTCTCTTAGAACTGCAACCGAACGGAAACATCTGCCTAACCAGATATTTCCTCGAGAACGCGATCCCTCGATATGCCATTCTGTCGCACACATGGGGAGATGAGAGCGAAGAGGTCACCTTTCAAGACGTGGTCCAAGGTTCTAACCAAGGTGGGCATGTGATCGCGAAACTACACACGAAGAAGATTCTGCTTACTGTCTTCTGGGTATTTTACTCTATGGTGAAGGAAGGTCGTCGGCTTTAGAAAGGCTTATGGAAACGATTAGTAGAAGGATTAACAATGGGTCATCTAGTCAATCAACGACACCCTTCTCGAAATACAGAAATGCATCCTAATACCAGTCAAGCTTGGGTTCCGCTGAAGGAGTTGTCTTTGAAGGGCACTGTGGCTGGGTGAACGCGATCGCCTTTGCTCCTAACGGCGATCAGCTAGCGTCGGCGTCCAATGATCGGACTGTCAGGCTATGGGACACAACTACGGGGCAGCAAATCCAGCAGTTCGACGGGCACAACCAGTATATTAGCGCCATCGCCTTCTCTCCGAACAATACATTAGTAGCCTCAGCTTCAAGCGATCAAACAGTTAGGCTATGGAATTCAGTCACGGGAGAGCAGGTTAAGCAGTTCGAAGGACATACTGATAAGGTTAATGATGTTGCATTTTCCCCCAATGGCCAGCAGTTGGCGTCGGCAAGCGATCGGACAGTTAGGTTATGGAACACAGCAACAGGAGAGCAGACAGGGCAGCTCGAAGGACACGAAGACTACATACGCGCCCTTTCCTTCTCACCTGACGGCAAGCAGCTGGCATCTGCGTCGTTCGATAGATCGATTAGACTGTGGGTCACAGAGACTGGGGAGCAGTCTCAGCGATTTGAAGGGCATAACAATCATGTCCGCGCTATTTCCTTCTCTTCAGACGGCCTGCGGCCAGCCTCGGGTTCGAGCGACAAAACGATACGATTATGGGATATAATGACAGGCCAGAAGATTCAGCGGCTTGAAGCATATGACCATTGTATTGGCGCCGTGACCTTTTCTCCAGATAGCAAACACTTGGCGTCCGCTTCAAGCGATGGGACAGTAAGGCTATGGGACTCGATAACAGGAAAGCAAATCTGCAGGTATAACAAGCACAGCTCATCCGTCCGTTCCGTTGCCTTTTCTCCTAATGGAAGGCATCTGGCGTCGGGTTCGAGTGACTGGACCGTGAGAATGTGGTCTGTAGTGACGGAACCGACATATGATAGGAAGGCTTGAATGGAGAAATGGATACAATCAAATATGTACAGTGCTCGTACTCTTGCTACGTGATTTTGGTCAGGCCCTTGACATTGAGAAGTGAAAGGTCGATTTTTCCCAACAAAAGTTCTGTTACCTTAATTGTGGGTTTAGCCTAACAGTTATTATAGCTTAGGGAGGCGTTGTAGCCTATAGGCTACAGTGGATAGTAAATTCCCTGAAAAGTCATCAGACTGTGTACAGTAAGTTACTTGTAATCTTGACCACGAGGCGCAGAAGTGGGTAAGAATTGGCTCCACTCTGCGATGACAATTAGCAGCGGTACCTTTGAGTACAACTGGGCAGGGGTGCACAGCCACAAGTGCCTGGAAATGGACCTCGCTAAAATAATTAACTAAAAAACTAGCGACACACAGTTCGCCTTCTACTGTAAGACTGGCTTTAAAGCCCATCCAGCCCTGTTGCCATACCTCAGGCACGAAAATTGAGGCGTTCAATTTGAGACCCAAGGCAGGCAAAGCCTCGTCACAGGACAAGGATCACTCCAGGATGCTTGCGTCCTATCGCCAAGAATTCTCAATTGAACGTCTGCAGCGTCTTTACTCAAGCAGATCTTTCTCTTGTCTGGCCTCAACCTGGAGCCGCCTTCCTTTGCTGCTTTTCGAGGTGGCAATGCATCTCATGTTGAAAATCACTGTCCGTCCCGGCTTCTGTTGAAAGGTGCTACAACTCCGCAGCTCAGCGAACTCGATGTCAGCGTTCTTGGGAATTCCCCTGGCCTGACAGAGATACATACCACCAGAGACGTGTACGGGTCGACGAAGATTCTTAGTCAATCATTAGACTTATCACCCGTCGCAAAAGTCCTGAAGGAATCTCAGGTTTCTGTTGAGCTCGTTTCGAGCCATAAAAGCATAATTTCCTGTCCATCACTAGAGTTAGGCTACCAGAAACCTCACAAAAATATCAATTATCCACAGGACAGGACATCTAACAACCCAATTTATGGACTGCTCTTAGACACTGACGCCATCCGACTTATGGCACTCTCTCCCGGTTCCTGCAAGGATACCATTTTATACGAGCCTGTACATACGCAGCTTGGAACTGCTTCGTACTCTGCGCTCTCTTACGAATGGGGCACTCCATCAGCCAACGATCCCGAGATCTTGGCAAACAACCAACGCGTCTGTATTCGTCGCAACTTATACGATGCACTCATTCACTTGCAGCGTCGCGCTCGAAGAAACCACCTCTGGGTTGATGCAATATGCTTATATCTTGACCGACCTCGAACGAAATACCGCTGAAAGCTGAGATATTTGACCTCTATTTTGCGAGGGCTTTCGCTCCACAGCTTGTGGACCCTGGATCTCCCTCCTACTAGTCTACCTGGACCCGTATAATTACCTGAGTGGACCCCGAAATCTCTGTCCCTTACTATTGCAAAGTCCCTTTACCCTCTTTAGAAAGAAAACACATTATATGGCGTGAGTACTAAATGCTACTCGCCTAGGATTTGGAGAAGCTATATTAACGAGATGTATAGAAATAACAATGAAGTTGTAGACTATACCTCGCATAACTGAATGATGATCTTTAGTTGGGTCGAAGATGTGAAGTGTTTAGGCCTAATAACAGCTCAGTAGGCCCCTATTCGCGGCTGCTTCTCTCCCACCCTTCGCCTTATCCTTCCTCACCCACCCTCACTACCGCTTCACCCCAACTCACCTTAATTGACCTAATATATATGATAAAGTAGCCTTCCTCACCATTTTGAACAGAAACAGATTTTCTTCACGTAAGGATTAATATGTGGTCGACGATCAAGCTAGGGGACATGTTTCGTCTCGGCTACAATATATCGCTGGATAAAATTTGAAATAGTTCAAGAATTGCTTTGGGAACCCTTTTCGAATCCTAGCTAGGAGGTATCCATTTCACTCCCCTATTAACGTTCAAGGATACCTGCTAGAGCCGATTTTAGATCACTTTAGTTTAGTGACACGTGACTGATAGTTTAGCCTTGCAATTTACTGAACGTTGCCCAATTTAACGCCATCGCTGGCGGGTATATGACTTCAATTTGCTAAGTACTTATTTAAGTTCGCTACTATAAGAACTTACGCTCAAATATATATACAACTGCCGTGCTATAACAAGCAAGAAATGATTCTATATAGTTGTCAAAAAGGGTATAAAAGATGGCATTACAATTCCTTGATCCCGTCATCTTATAGAATTCTTAAGTGTTCTACCATTCATAGAAGATAAGATACAAAATTCCTAGCAGCAAAGTTGCACGAAGCAAAGGAGCACACCCCGTGCTTCTCTAGACAAGATATTGTGCAAGATCAGGCAAGATCGGCGCGACTCTGTTGCTTTATCAAGTGATGCTATGCAGATATGAAATCAAATCAGTGTTCCGTACCCAAGGCATTAAGACCATACAGGGCCATTTCGGCGGCATAGCATTAATCCAAAGGGGGTTTTTGGATGACTTCTATGTCTACTAACCCTCGCGCCATTCATGCAACTACGAGCTTTCGGCGAGATGATTGCATTACGGTTTAGGCTATCCATGTAGAGTAGAAGAATTGGCAATGCAAGCAGAATTTCGACGCCAGCTGATGGAAGGGTACAGATCCTGAGCGTTGAGCAAGAAAGGATCACTGGTAGAATCATGTGGTCGCTCAGCTCGCCCCCTCCTCCCCCCCTCCTCCGGCATAGCAGAGATCTAGGAGACAGGAAGATATCCCAGAGTAAATAGCAGTAGCGGGGCTCAACTTTGTCCTCCGACCTAACGGTGATGTGAGTCGGCTACCAAGATAAGGCTCCCTAGAGGAACAAGTTGAGGCAGCGCTTAGCTCATTCCCTTTGCATTGTGAATCAAGACACAGGGAATAGAGAATACGCTTTTTATAGCCTAATTTGTGAGGAGGTGGCTCAGAAGGGATAATGGGTGTGTTAGGGCTGAGTTCGGCGCTTCCCAATATGCTATGAGTCAGGAGTTGCATGAAAATGCGAGGAGACACGGAATAGAGAGATATGCGCCGGTACATATTGTTCTATAGCCTAACCATATGCTAACCCACTTTGAAAGCTGCTTCCGTCATCTGTCCCTGATTTGCATTGAGTGTCGACACATCCGGCAACTCCATTGCCCTAGCCAGCATAGGAGATCAAACAAACAAGCAGACGCACAACTTGTGGATCTATTTCGGAGAAACTGTGTATCCAAAATACATTGGGCAAACCTAATATTCATAGACACATGAGCATCCTACTCCCCACCCTCTCCACAAAAAAAC
>AYLM01000936.1:0-189915 GCA_001625345.1 Cairneyella variabilis | reverse complement strand
TAGATCAGGAAACCGTCAAGCATTTTCGGGCAAACGTGTGGAATGGCCCACAGTCAATTAAAATCCGCGTCATCCACTCGCTGCCAAAAAAAATGCCAAAAAAAAAAAACATACAACAATGGGTATTCGCTGGTGGTCACCCACCCAACTACTAATCCATCGATCTGAGGCTTGTGTATGGCAGAGCGGACGGGATGCCCAATTCTCCTCAGTCTGTGGTCGTATGTGATAGAACAGTGCCTAGTTCTGATATGTATACCAGATAGTCGTGGAAGTTTGGTGTTGAGAATTCGGAAGGAAGCATTGCTGGGATCTGGATGTCACTGAAATCTGAATATCTTTAGGACATAGATGCCTCTCGAACCTAGCTTTCTAACTTGAGCATCTCTTCTTTCTTGATATCTCTCGTCGCTGGATAGGTCTCGCACGTAAATATATTTACGATTTATTACACCCCGTCTCTTCATACTTGCAAATATGGAGGACCTCAATACCTCTAATGTCTGAAAATTCCCGATACCTAGACAATTCTGATATTTGGATGATTCGGATCGTTGGAGATGTCTTCTTTTCGAATGTCTCCAATCAGGGGCATCTTTGGCCTCTGGGTACCTCTGAGAGCAGCTCTGATCTCTGGATAGTTCTGATCTCTTGAGTCATAAGTCATGAGTTTCTGTTACTGAGGACTGCAGTCACTGAGCACCGCACAAAGAGTTCTTGTTCATGAATCATTGGTTTCTACCTGCTGCGCTAAAGCACAATAATGTGACAAAGGAAGCAATATGGGGGCCAGGCAAAATAGCCGTCCTCCCTCGTAGTTGTCAACCCCACAGTGAAGACCAAGCCATGTGACACCACAAGCAAGCCAGAAATCTAAAGACGACGGCCACGGCGACCTCCCTTGCGACGAGTAGAGTCGGATGGGGTAGGGGTGACATCCTCGATTCTGCCAATCTTCATGCCCGAACGAGCGAGCGCACGGAGAGCAGATTGAGCACCTGGGCCTGGGGTCTTGGTGCCGTTACCTGGGGAAGAAGATGTTAAAACGTATATTTTTCGTTCTGGGGAAGTCTCTTACCTCCAGTAGCACGGATCTTGATGTGCAGAGCATTGATGCCCAACTCCTTGCAGCGAGTAGCCACATCTTGAGCAGCCAACATAGCAGCGTATGGGGAGGACTCGTCACGATCGGCCTTGACCTTCATACCTCCGGTAACACGAGTGATGGTTTCGCGGCCACTGGAATCACCCAGAAAGTCAGCCTATGAACCATTCCACAAGAATCAAGCAAAAGTATTCCCTAGAACCTCCCAGATATGTATTCAAGGGTGTACGTACGAAAGGTCGGTAACGTGGACGAAGGTATCGTTGAATGAGGCAAAGATACGGGCGACGCCGAAACTGGTCAAAATTAGAAAAGTTCGTGAGAGTGAGGGGATTTCTTCGAAGCGTACACAAGCTCGCCATCTCTGACTTGAGGGCCGAGGGAGATATTCTCCTGCGCGGGACGGGCTGCTTTCTTAGGAGGCATTGTGATCGATTGTCGTTGTTGGAAGTTTTCGTGGAGCGAGGTCGAAAATTAACGAGGCTTTCTGAATTGATCGCAATTCCTTAGCGAGTGTGCGTGCACGGTCCAGCCAAGCCGCCAAGAGTCGGCCGCTAACTTGGCACTAAGCTTCTGACTCTCAGAAAGAAATTCTACTCAAGAGCAAGGACATCATTTCTCCAACCAGTTCACAGCTTTGGTCAACGCTCTCCAACAACGATCGAGTCCCAGCAGCCATTGCACGGGATAGATGCTTTGATGAGATGCTATAGTTGCTAACATATCGTTCTTACTGGGGTGGACAGAAACAATGGCACCAAGCAAGGTCAACGACACCATGGATTCATTTGTGGTGGGAATTATTGGAATGGGCGACATGGGGAAAATGTACGCCAGGAGGCTCAGTGATGCGGGTTGGAGGTAACCCCCCTGCGTCACTGGTCAATTGCTATCATGGTATGTTTGAAGTCTTTTCGTCTCCTCTCCTCCGTCTTACATGATGACTTGAGTGCATTTGGCTCGAGTATCGTCCTCAGCTTCCCTGACTACCATTCTGGTACCAGGTGCGGCGGTTGACTTTCATTGATGAAAAATCTCAGCTACCTTATTTTACATTGTCTGAATCCAACACAACATCTTCTCAAGCTTCTTCGGGCATCTTTGTCGAATCACGAGCTAACGAGAATTTCTGCAGGGGTATGACAAAGTGCTCTTCGAACCGTACTGACAACTTCGAACTTAGAGTCAACGCCTGCGATAAGGAAGAGAAATACAAAAGCTTGTGCGAGGAATATGCGAATAGAGTAACCACCTTGTATATAGCCACTTCCTCAACAAGTGCTGAGATATCCATAGAAACAAATCAAGATATTTCCCAATGGTCACCTCGTTTCCAGATCCAGCGACTACATAATTTACAATGTCGAAGCAGCATCTATCGACAAGGTTGTTTCCATGTATGGGCCATGTACGAAATGCACACATTCCTTTGCTATCCCGAGTACTGACTGTCTCTAAGCTACCAAGGAGGGTGCCATTGTTGGTGGCCAGACTTCTTGCAAAGCTCCAGAAATTGCTGCTTTTGAGAAGCATCTTCCGGAGGATGTGGATATTGTCTCCTGCCACTCTCTCCATGGTCCCAATGTTGACCCTCGAGGACAGCCATTGGTGCTCATCAACCATCGAGCTTCCCAGGAAAACTTCGCCAAAGTCGAGCATGTTCTCTCCTGCTTGGGCTCAACCCATGTCTATCTCTCCGCATCCAAGCATGACCGCATCACAGCTGACACCCAAGCCGTTACTCATGCTGCTTTCCTTAGCATGGGCAAGGCCTGGCATGCTAATGCTCAATTTCCCTGGGAGATAGCCCGCTATGTAGGTGGTATTGAGAACGTGAAGATTAACTTGACTCTCCGCATCTACTCCCAGAAATGGCACGTCTACGCTGGACTCGCAATCCTCAATCCATATGCCAAGGAGCAGATCAGACAGTATGCACAATCTGTCACAGACTTGTACAAGCTAATGCTTGGTGGCCATCGTGAGGAACTCGAGCAGCGAATCAAGAAAGCAGGACGGTTTGTGTTTGGATCCCAGAACTGGGACGAACAACTCTTACTTCAAGACGAAGTTCTGGACCGATTCTCTCTTGGCAAGAAACCCTCCACTCCCCTTCCAAACAATCATCTCAGTCTTCTCGCCATGGTAGACTGCTGGTCTCAACTCGGCATCGTGCCATATGACCACATGATCTGCTCGACCCCTCTCTTCCGCCTCTGGCTCGGCGTCACGGAGTACCTCTTCCGTAAACCTGCTCTCTTGGATGAAGTGATTAGAATTGCCATTGAGGACAACACTTTCAGGTCTGATGATCTGGAATTTACCTTTGCGGCGAGGGGATGGAGTGATTGCGTTACCTTTGGTGACTTCGACAGCTACAAGGATCGATTCAAGAGTACGCAGAAGTTCTTCGAGGGCAGGTTTGCGGATGCTACCAAGGTCGGGAATGAGATGATGAAGACGATTCTGGAGAATACGAAGAGATAGGGGAGGGTTGAGATGATGGGAGTGTAAGAGATCCAAAGCGGGAAAGATATCTGGCGCAAGCCTGGACTGGATCGGATGGGGTTGCATCCCTGGCCGGGCGTTATGAACTTGCTTTGGGACTTTACGTGTTGTACTTTCAGCAGCAGTCAATTACATCGCTTTTTCTTCGCCTGATCACTGATAATTTCCATATAGAGTGAGCGAGCCCTTTCCTGAGACTAGACTTCTGTGAATCTCTGCATCTCAATGTGCGGCCCAAGGAGTGTATGTCCTGAGTAAGACCAGAAACATCTTCCCATGGGGTCCTTGTTCGATAGCCAGCTTCCTTAGCATCACATTTGAATGTCCTGACCACAATAGCATATCACTGCTGTGCACCAGAATCGTCTTGTCGGAAGACCCTTATTGCATTTGGCTGTTTAAAATTCTACAACCATGAAATAGCATAGCCCATCCCATGCAAATGCAGCATAACCACTGTCCCAGACCCAAACCCCAAACGAACCCACACTTTAACGGTAAGACTTTTGGTATCTGGCTCTTGCACCGGGACCTGTAATCCATTAGCACCCATCTCGAGATATCCCAAATCCGGCAGAACCTACCTCCAAACTTCTTAGGCTCGCATCGTCTGTTATCCGCAACCAACAGCGTTCGGTCGTACTGAACAAGGGCTTGCTTCAGGGTGTTCTTGGAATGCTCATCGACAAACTTCTGGTAGTAGGCGACGATCGACTTGGAGATGGCTTGGCGGATAGCATAGACCTGGGAAACGTGTCCACCACCGGTAACTCGGACGCGGATATCGACGTTGGCGAACTTGTCGAGACCGACGATCAGGAGGGGCTCGTAGACCTTGAATCGCAGGATCTCGGGTTGGACGAGGTTGAGGGGCTTTCCGTTGACCTTGACAAGTCCTTTACCAGCCTGTTTCCTTCCTGTCAGTATTTCACCTTCTGCCGATTGTGTGATCGTGTCGCGTTCATACCTTGCAGTGGGCGACGGCGGTAGCTATTCAGAACTTCGTCAGCACATCACTCTCTTCAAGATCGCAGTAAAAGAGCCGTACCTGTCTTCTTCTTGCCGAAGCATTGCACACTTTGTGTTGATGCCATGATTGCGATTGGCGTCACGAGTGTTGTCGTAGAGGTCGAAGATAATGTAGTCGTTCTGCGCGAAAAGTCGGCTTCGAATTTCGACCTCGCTAAGCGGCGCACACGAAGAATTTTGTCATTTTTTGCGTCCTGGATTTTCTGGCAGAAAACCACGCTCGAACTATGACATGCCGCTAGTCCTCTTATTGATAACCTCACGTGCTTCAGAACATCAACGATCTCAACCATGTCGAGAAAGGGAGTAGGTCTTGCGGCCTTCGACAGGTCTCGAATAACTTCTGCCCAATATGCATCTCATGGAAATAATCTCAGGAGCTCACACTCAACCTCACTCGCAACCCAGCTTTCGGTCTTTCGGTCTCTTCTTCAGCAGTTCGCCCAGACCCATTCCAAAGATATCCGCTCAAATCCAAGCTTCCGGGCCGAGTTCGCCCGTATGTGTGCAGCTATTGGAGTAGATCCGTTAGCAAGCAGCAGTGGAGCAGGAGGGAAAGACGGAGGTGGGAGTTTCTGGGCTCAGTTGTTAGGCGGAAGCGTGAATGACTTCTACTTTGAGCTTGCGGTTCGAGTAGTCGAAGTGTGTGGAGCTACGAGGGAAGAGAATGGTGGTCTTATTGGAGTGAAAGAAGTCAAAGACCGAATCATGAGCACGAGGATGGAAGGAGGTGCAGAGATCACAGAGTATGTTTCAGTTTGAGAAAAGTCCATCGATGTTATTGACAAATGCTAGTGATGATATCCTCCGAGCCGTGGCTACTCTTAAGCCCCTTGGGTCATCGTACTCTACTTTGAGTGTTGGCCATAAGTTGTACATTCGTTCCGTGCCCAAGGAGCTCAACATCGATCAAAGTGCAGTACTTGAAGCCGCCCAGGTTTTGGGATATGTCACTGTTTCTATGCTCATGGTAAACTTGCGTTGGCCGAGAGCAAGAGCGATGACAGCTATTGATGACTTGGTCTCCGAGAGCATGCTTTGGGTGGATAAACAGTGTGATGATTGGGAGTACTGGAGTCCTGGATTCATGCTTGAGATGGATGGCGACGCGGGATGAATTATGAGAGTACCTCTGATGGTATGGCCAATCTGAAGAGACTGTCCTGTCTGCAAGTACTAGCTCCAAATTCTGCCCTGACTTGGTTACGCGAGCTAAGGCGGTGGTCGAAGGAAAAGAGAATGGCAACGGGCCGGCAACATTGAGGCTGCTCTCAGCAAAACCATTTCGAGGTGGTGGCGATGGCGTATGCGGCCCCAGGCAAGGAAGAAAAGTGTAACGAATCCAACGACGGCTGGTGTGACCCAGTTCTCCTGCATTTTGACACGGACGAGGTTATGGCATGATGAAACTAGGAAAGTTATAGAGTAGCCTGTCTGCGATCAAAGATTCGCATTTATCTGAAAGGATGGAGGTGCAAGCCCTTGAGAAATTGCCAATCCTTGTACCTGGTCATAAAGAAGAGAAGTCCGTTTGAGGCGAGGTGTGGCTTCTATGATCTGTATTTGGGGTCTTCATATTCACCAAAGGCTTGTTCCCGCATCGCAATTCCCAACTTGTTGAGTCCCTTGGAAAAGTTCCTAGGCTCGACTTCGATGATTCAGAGATGGACACCAAGTGGCATGAAGACGTCGGTAGACCGGGACGGAGTAAGTTGTTCAAAGAGGATTATTCTACTTCTGTTCTCCTACACTGCTGAATCGTTCTCAGCAGGTCTGTCTCTCCTCCCGCCGTGGCCAGTTTCGTTCGTTGCTTTCTGGGCTTCCCGCCACTTCCTCAGTTCGCCCACTCCTTTGGGGACGAGGTAGTAAGTTGCTACAAGAAAGACCGTGAAGAGGACGACTAATATATAATGACCCAGTTGGCCTGCATAATGCTTTCTGAGAGAAGGCTCGAAAAGCTATCAGGGCTATTGTTCTTGTAGTTTGATTTTGCCTCAAGATTCGTATTTTTGAATTCTTATCAGACCTTGTCATTGTCTTAGACCATTGAATTTGCCCTTATAGGAAGAGCAGGACACAAGATGAGGACAGGTCTTATATGTAATTTGAATCGTGTGTGGACTTCATCCCAATACTGCGAATCATATCCATCTTTGGAAGAGTACTTTTCGTTCAAATCATAACTCGCACACTATTATACTAGCTCCCAAGTGGTACGTCCAAGCTTTATTTCCCATTTCTCAAATGCCTGAGGAGCTTCTACTTAGTGATAGTATGATTTTGGGTTCGCGCTATTTCTTACGTGGCGTTTACTAACTGTAAATGCCTGGCGAAGCGGCTATTAATTCTTAAGCTTCCTAACCTCTTTTCTAACTTACTAGGTAGCAAGCTTAAGAGCACTATAAAGACTTCTTACCTCGCAAGAGCTTACTTCACCCGGAATTATTTCACGAAGTATACCAAGGGATAGTTTGCAAGATCCTCGAAGGTAATTCTTGTCTCCGCCAAACCTCAAACATTTCTGATACCCCGACCAGAATTTAAAAGATGGCTCCTCCAGCATTTCTATGCAAGATATTTCCTGGACTCAGGTCCTGCTCTTATTCGAGCACTGATTCAGCGCCCACAACCTCCCAAGAGCAGGACCAGCTACCTTCAGATGAGAGTCTCGACGACCACACCGCAAGAGATATTCCATTTGCACGTATGGGAATCAAAGCAACTGATACTCCTCAATGGATTTGGTCGAATGCTCAATGCCGCACATGGATCACCACAGTCGGCATCAGTCTTCTTGGGCATACTATTCCAAAGGCAGAAAAGGACGCGGCTAAGTTCGCAGGCTTCGACCCATGGATTTATTCCAGGGATGCAGAATATTAGTAATCTGTGTTTGACACAAATAATGGATTGGCTTGTATAATTTCATCTTTTCACACAGAAGGGCGGCAGGTGCTGTTTCTGAGGACATTTCAATGCCAGATTGGCAGTATTCTCGAGAATAGGAGATAGGAGGTGGAGCGTTGTGGGAGTTCCCGAATAATCGCAGTGTACAGTCACCAGTCTTCCAATTTACTTATTTCTATTTACTCAAACATCAGCCAGAATCTATCTTCCACCATTCCTGAAGGCACGATCCCACACTTCGCAGGTGCTGAAGAATTGAGGTACATGTAGCATGGTAGAGTGGCAAGTTTGGTACACTAAGCACGGGAGGACGTCAGTTAAGTCGACTTGATGCAAGCAAATGCCTCATCCAACATCGCCAGATAATACGCAAAGCATTCGATATCGAGGGAATTTTTTTCTTTTTGATATCTTTGCTTTCAGACCTTGAGTCGCCATTATCACACATCAGAGAAAAATGACATACATATAGGTCGAAAACCCAAAGGACCTGGAAAAGGCGGTCTCTTCAGCATGTCTAGGCACTCTTTATATCGAGACCAGAACTTCGGCCACTGCGACAATCACTTCCAAACTCATCTGTAGAGTCACGGCATCCATCAGCTCCTCGGGATTCGGAGCAGCCACATATGGAGCAGCCTCCGCAATATGCCATCGGGATTGTCGAGGACCGCAAAAATCTCACAGTACTTGGAATCAAAGCTTCTGATGTACTACACTGGACCTGGTCAACCTAGCAGTGCCGTGCTTGGATTACGACGGCGGGAGTGGCATACTGTAAACTTCCCAGAGGGGAGGCTAAGATGTATGCTAAGCGGTATAATGGATCTGGATGTACTCTTTCCAGCGCAATGAAGAAGGACTGGCAGTATATAGTGGGACACAATGCTCGGGTGCACAGTGTGTATGATCTTCTGCGGAAGTACAGGTCCAAGGAAGCGGCACAGCAATGTGATTTGCGAAGAGGAAGAGAATAGCTGCTGCTGGTGTTGCTAGGTATGGGAACTAGTCCAAAAAATTTGTAAAGTTGATGAATTGCAAAGAAGGTGAGATGAAGAAAATACACATGATTTGAGCATAAGAAGGCAGTAAAATTAAACGTGATGATAAACAAGAGAATGTGACGATGCTCTCTATCAAGTTAAACACTGCCTCGGAGTATTGCCAGAGAGCACCACTAGAGAGCACTGCTTGCCACAAGCGGTCAACGCAATCTCTCAATTTTAGAGTACATATGTATTCAAATAAGAGATTCTTCGTTAGCCAGTACCTAAGTACAATGGCCGACTGTTGGCTTGATCGGTGTGTGTAATGGTTCGAAACAGGTTTCTTCATTAGTACTCTCTGCTCGTCCTATCTGGGGGCAGATGATATCCTGTTTCAAGAAAAGAGAAGATATTAATTTTTGGCTCTTTTTTATAACTATAGTCTAGGATTAGCATCGTGTATATTAATGCAAATAATTTTCTGAAGATATCGCGTCTGTATGTATGCGCTGACGATATCATGAGATTTCGCCTGCGATCATCTCTGTGTCTGGGGGTTGACCTTTTTCCTTCTGCCCTTAGACATCAGACTACACGAAAATGCTTTGCGGGAACAAGAACGAACGAAATCCTGGGACGGATCGGTCTCGCCTGGTAGATTGGTTTTTGACTGCACCATTGGTGCATTGGTGCAGAAGTGTGGATTGGGGTTCAGCAAAACATTTAGAGAGAGGGCCCTAGACACTTGAGCACCTGGCAGCCTCCCCTTCGAATGGCCATGACGGCCGCGAGTGATGCCCAATAAGGGCTCAGACGAGCACTCTAATCAAGGCAATCCCCTGCGTGTCGCACCCTATCCGCATTCATCTTGAATGCGGATGTGTGTATGCAGTTACTCGCCGTCGCCCAGCTCTCGAGCGCAAGGCGTCGTTCTTCAGGTGCACGCTAAACTCTGCAGCCACTGGGATCTTCCCTGAGTGACTCCCTCTAGGCATCAATGCAGCCTCACTCTTTCAACTTGCCCTTTACATCTGCTCAACATCCAACACAACGTTGATCGAAATCGAAATAAATCCCAAATACTCGTAGGTCCTTCTCGAGGTAAGGTCATTCCAATATGGCTTCCCGTTCTTCCTCCGTTTCTTCGAGAACGCTATCTATCCATTCTACTGATGATGAGGTTTCTGTTCCAATTGACCTCGACGAGGACGATGGGGAGGTCACTCCAGATACTGACGATATAGCACTCAATCCATCTGCACCTAAATGGGACGACTATTTCCATCTGCCAGACGAATACACCTATCCGGGCAGTGAGTACTGTTTGTCGCCTTCAATGCGTGCAGCATCTCACCCCGACTCCCGCATCCTGAAAGATGTGCTTTCGTATGGAAACTATGCATATAATGCACGCACTCGCAAGCACATCGAACACATTCGGGAGAAAGCTCTAAAGATGTTTCCCGGCTCGGCAGCTGGCGACGTGCGGTTTCCCGTGAAGAACTTGGCTGAGGAGTTTGGGCCCAATAGCCTTCGAGTCATTGGCGGAGGAGAGGTAGGCATAACGACACCTCTCATGGAGGCCATACGGGCTCAGAAACCAGAGAATGTGAAAACATTGCTTGGTGCGGGTGCGAATCCGAACGGCATTCCACTTGAAGTCATGAACACGTTTGCAGCTTTCTTCCTACGCTTCAGACCTTTGATACCTCCTCACACGGATGAGTGTAGAGATGTGGCAGGGAGGCTAGAACTGCTAGACTGTATGGACCTCCCTCAGGTCTCTCGGTTGACTTGGGAGGAAATCGAGGACAGGTTTTACGACTCGTTGGCACCATTTTGGTGCGAGGAGAACTTTGTCCCGATGGACTTTTATCCACATGGGGAGAGCTTACCATCACTGGTAGAAGCTGCAAGATGTGGTTCTGGTCAGATCTTCGATCAGCTTCTTACCGCAGGTGCAGATTACACCTTCTGGATGCTGGGCAAGCCTTCCGAGTCAGCGCCATCTTCGGAAAGCAGTCTTAGCGTGTCAAGCCCTCTCCATGCGGCTCTTGAAAACAGAGATCCGAAGATGCTGAAGCACCTCCTCCATCTCGGCTTTGATCCCAATATCATGCCTCTCGCAAATCCAACACGCTGCTTCACTCCTCTCATGGGAACCATCATCTACAGCTCTGTCTTCGATACCGAAGCATTCGAAGTTCTTGCTAGCTCACCCTACATCTCTTTTGACATTCGCACACCAGTCTATGGAGTTCATATTTTCCATTTTGCGGTCGCTACATTGGACATATCCATACTCAAAACTGTCGAGGCTCGAACCTCGCCTACCAAAGCGGGCGCCACGAGCCTCGGGCATACGTTGCTGCATATTGCGTGCATGCCTTCTGATGCACTTTCCGTGCAGCGTCATTCTAAAGCTTGCTGGCAAAGCATTCACGAGACGAGGGATCTTCATGCCAGAAACGATCCTTATACTCGCCTCACTCGCTATAATGTTGAAGATGCACCCTTCCGAGATTTCACCGATGAGAAGGAGTTTGAGAGGCAGAGGGAGGTGGTTCAGTGGTTGTGGGATTACGTGGGTGAGCGCATTGGGGAGACGGATGTGCATGGAAACACAGCGTTGCATTATTTGGTAGGCTGTAGAGCTGTGAATGAGGGACTACTGACTTGGTTTCTAGAGAAGCCTGGCGTGGAGAAGATTTTCAAGGAGACTAAGAACCAGCATGGACACACTGCTGAAGAGCTACTTCATGATAATTGCCGGGCTAAGTATGGTGGGGATAAAGATTGGAGACCCTGGTTTGAGAAATCAGCTTGGAAAATCGCTCGAGAGGAACTGAAGCGGGCGATTTGGAAAGATCTCCTGGGTGATAGAGGTAGGAGGATGGGACCCAGAACCGTGGTTCGTGACGGTATGTTGACTACAGCGGAGCACTAATATTCTTCCTCTTCATTTCATTTGGATTGGTTGGTTATATCTGCGTAATACCAGACAAGGTCCTTTAGCATCTTGCTCCGAAATCGCAGTGACGTGAAGACAAAATGCACTGCCCCCTCTCTTCATGGTGTGCCCACTATCTCAAACTTCGTAAGCAGCTAGCAGCTAGCAGCCGAAGGATGTCACGGGACGTTTTCTGCGGACGTGCGGCGTATGGACTGATTGGGTCATGGGGCACATCACAAGGGCTTCGGATTGTACTTCGGATGGTCCCGAGGTGCACTGCATCTGCATGATGTGCCTTACCTGTGCAACCATTACGAGCCCAAGCTCCCACACTCAAAATCCCATCACATCCCCTCATGCCCATCATTGGTCACGATAAAAGACCTCCATGATCCACCCCCTCCCTCCAAAAGCAAAGTTCATTACGCTGTACGAGGGTGTGCCGTCCAAGTTTATTCCTGATGAGGCTGGCTGACAGCCACATTCTCACAGCCTTTCACGAGAAATGCTAAAACGTGATAGCGGGCAGGGTGAGATCGACCTATTGGGCGCCGTGGACTTGGTTTGAGGTTGGAAATGACCAATACGGCTCCAGGCCTGATGTCTACCGTTTACCACCGGACCGTCTCAATAGGCTGCACACGAGACGGCCCGAGGATGACGATCTTTCAGTATATGTATCCAGCCTTCTGGATGAGCCTTCAGTTGGAACCTGACTCCTCAACTATCAACTGTTCTCGCCCCCACAGCCTTACGAGAGCAAGACATCGAGTCTCCGTCGTGTCTCAAGCTGTGCGGAGATCCATTCCTGACGGTCCAACATCTTGAACTTCGTACAAGAAATTCCTCAGTCGCTTTCCAATATCTCAGCCTTCTCGTAGGAAACTCTGAGAGACAAAGTCATGTGGTTCTTTGAACCCAGAAGAAAGCTTCGCCGCTCGACGCGGAGGATCCGACCCACAAGGACTCTTCAAAGTCCAATTCAAGACCATCCTCTACCACCTAAATACTATGCTACTTACGGAACTCCATCATACACACCTCAATACACACCCACATATTCATCCTACTACGCACCCAAATATACGCCTCAATATACACCTTACTACAGTCCTCACTACACAGACTATACTCCAGGTGTGCCCTTCCCACATTTCCCCAAACCAGCCTACTAACAACATATCTCAGCACCATCAACAACACCTAAAAGACACAAGTCATCACGCTCCTCCCACAGACGTAGTAGAAACAGCAGAAAATCACCCAAACCACACATCTCCAACCTCCCACCCGAGATCAAGCTAGCAATCCACTCGCACCTCGACCCAATCTCCTCTCTCTCCCTAGGTCTCTCCGGCAAAAGCTTCTACCCAACCCACCGCACCTCGACCCGACACCGACACATCAGCGCCTTCGACTCTCCCGCTCCCATTCCAGAAGAAACCCCACGGTATTCAAACCCCTACGCACAGCCCTACCGAGCAGCTCGTCAGTCCCGGTCATCCCGCCACCACCGTCCCATACCGCCACCTATCCCATCAGAAATCTCTTCTTCTCTCCCTTCCTACAATTCCCAGCCTTCCACCCGTCGGCATTCCCGCCGCCATAGCCGCAAGAAGACCCGTGACTATGGCGACTCGTACAAATCCCGCCAAGGTTCCGGACTCGGGTATTTGTTGAGGAAATGGGTGCCAAGCGACTTTATGTTAGATTGGGGGAGTGAGAGATGGGTGAGGAAGGAAGAGTTGAAGAAGATGGAGAGGGAGAGGAAGAGGCACGACAGACAGTATTGGAATGACAAGGGGCAGGCCATGAGGTGGGAGAGTCATGCGAGAGGGTATCCGGTTGCGGGGTATGGCGGGTATCCTGTTTGGCGTTAGAGGAATGATGGAAGAATGGAGGGGTGTCGGCTAGACATAGAGTAATAGATGGACGGAGTAATGAAGAAGTAAAGTCGTGAATTTTCAGAGACTGTTTTCCCAGATTGACTTCCTTGTCTGCTTCGCCGAGATACTGTGAAATCAGAGACATGGCTTTCACAAATTATGAGCTTGGAAGTGAGGGAAGTAAACCAGAGCTGGTGTCACAAAAGCAAAGGTGAAGCCTCTGGCGTAGGGGTATTTCCTGCTCGAAAGATGACCAAGGATAGCCACAGTGAGTATATGCAGGTGGTTCACAAAATACGCATCCGGACTCACGTATACACCCATCTGCTCCAACGTCGCGCGGAAACAGGAATGTTAAAATTTCTCCATCAAACCGTCATTACTTTATTCTGTCTCATTATTTCGGCTCCAATGAGCAATTATTGCACATGAAAACTCCACTGTAAATCTTACACATGCTGTCATTAACAGCCAAGTTGACAACCACAACTTTGTGTCTCCAAATTCCTCCACACCAGATCCGTTCAATTTCGCTCCACTTGACAGCCAGTCAGACTGATACAACTCGAGAAGATGCCGCAGTTCTGAATCTCATGTTAGCCAAAGTGTTCAGGATCGAAATTATCTCAGGAGGATGGGAAGATTACCTGAGATCTTATTCCCGCCACTTCACCCGACGCTCACGAGACATAGCGAACATGCTGATGGGAAGTAAGCCGCTCTCAACGATGTTCAATCTACCGAATTTGGCAATCATCTCAGATCCGTAGAGCTGAATGATCCATTTATGTGCTGGAATCGGCTCGAACAAATTCGCACGCTTCATTGCGCTGGACGGCTCCGACATGAAGTTGACCTTGTGAGGCTTCGGAAGCTCGAGTAACTTCCTGTATTCCTTGTCCAGGTCAAGTGAAGTCTGCCCACGATGGCGGGTGAAATCTTCAAACGTGAGGAAAGATTCTCCAGACAGTCTGCTTCTCACATCGGCTCTAACTTGATTAACCGGGAACCGAGCCATTCTCGAACCTCCCCTACGCAATACGATAGCTTCGCTCCTCCTCTGCAAAGAACTGTGGCATGTGGGGCGCCGGTGTTTTCGTGAGAGTGGATCGAACAGGGACAATTCAACAAAAGGATTGCGAAGACCGAGGCCACCCATGAATTCAGGAAAGTAAAGAAATCCATCTGGAACACTTCTTCTTGATAGTAGAAGTGACATTACCACCAGTGCTTGCAAAATGCTTTGACTGGATACGTGCAAAGGTGACCTCCATCGTGTCAACATGGGTGAGTCCGAAAGAATTGGCTGGCTTTCCAAAGTTGATGAAGTACCGAACTCCATAGATGTTCCATACGGAGACCCAATCAAAGATTAACTTGCAGCTATCCAGTTGGCGACCCAATCTTCCAATATGAGCATCCACCATGTTTCGGTCGATGAGGAACGTGTCAGTGGTTGAATCTACCTCAACGAACGTCGCCCTTGGGTAACAATGAAGGAGTACCGGGTTGTCCAAAAGAGAACTTTCTGTTGATCTTGACAGATCCAGACTTCTCCTTATTGAACTGGAGTCCAGTTAACCTGAAAAAAGCGTTAATATTGAGACATGAAATACAGCCAGAAAGCATAAATTCTTGAGCTTCTCATGTTGTTGACGATATCAAGTCTTTGAGGATCTCAAGGTTAGAAAAACTTACTTGGCAAACTGATTCATGACTTTCCAGCCCTCTTCACAAACCTTCTCCTCGCCCCAGAACCACATATCGTCGTGAAGTCTGTAAAGGATCGCGCCATTGGTTTGCTGGTTGAATGCGAAGTCCAGACAGAACATGACGGCTTCACAAAGTGCATCACTCATAGGGTCGCTCACCGACGTGCCACATTTACGGGTCCGAACTGTATCTTGGCACTTAATCGGCACTACAAGACCACGCTTGAAGAAGCCTACCCAAGACTCTGTGACGCCAAAATCTCAGGACACCAAAGATCGTGTCGTGTGGGAACGATGGTCCAAACCAAGCGAAGTCCGTCCGAACAACGGTGGTCTCCTGGCCAAGTCTGTCTCTCATGATGATGTCCGCAGCGAGAAGGTGCAGGAGAGTTTGCATGATCTGCTGATTGCTCTTGCGCTCACCCTCCTCACCGCTGTTCTCTTCGTCGTAGCTACCACGCTTCTCATTGATGGAATCAGCCAACTCTTCAAGGAATATCTCCTTCTCGAAGTGTTTAGCTCGCTATTCCTCCACAGTGGAAGGTGGCGGACTCCACAGTGTACGTGCCTTGTGCTGCTGCTCCATAGCTGAAGATCTCGAACTCGACATGGAAGGTGCCTTGCGGTGTCTGGTCTTATCGGGTGCTGCTTGGTGTCCAAAGTTATGCCTGACTCTGGGCCTCAGAGAGGAGAGTTACTTTCACCGAGGAAGTCTCTTCGACGATTCTTTTCGGTGGCGGAGATCGGGGTTCCTGTTGCGCTTGGCTTCCAAAAGTCAAGAGCAGACTTGAGCTTTTGCAGCGACTTTCGGAAGTGAATGGACCATTTGAGACTGATATAACGCAAGATAATAGACTCCAGAAGGTCGCAGTCATAAAAGAACCTATACTTGCCGTTGAGTAGGCGTCTTGACTCTACTTCAACGCCTTCGGGATCCCATTCCCAGCTGTCAAGGGTCTGCATCCTCATAGTAAGGACGTCTCCAATCTCTCGCATGAGATCGCCAGTCATCGATCAGTCGACCATACAAGGACGCGTAGTCGTACTTCAGAGATTGAACATCAAGATGCTTTTGTAAGGTCTAGTGCCAGTCCTGAAGCCACTTTCTGGATACTGACGGGCCGCTATTGGCATGGCCGAGTAATTATTGGACGTTATCAACAGAGATGACTTTTTTGTCGAGTTTGTCAATGGACGGGAGCTTCTCAATGCGATCAAGCAACGTACGAACCTTGTCGCACTGATTGGGCTCAGCATTGCCAGCATCCAGAAATTGAGCCTTCGCTGCTTTTCGATCTGTTTGAGTTTGATCGTCGTCAGCGCATTGAGGGTGTTGGAGATGACTTTGGAGGAAGTCATCATATTTGATGAAGTTTGGGTCCCGAGGTGAGAGTTGGAAGATCTTCAGATACTGAGAAAACTCAGATCGTTTAGGTGTGTCAATGATAGCGCTCCAACTGACCAGGAAAAGCCTGCGATTGAAGTGTTCGATAAGGTAAAGCGAGTCAGAAAAGTGAGATGAAATCGAAAACGCCGACCTTAGCTCTAGAAACCCGTTCGAACGTGGTCTCGCGTTTCCAAAGTTGTTGGGATAGTGGTCTCTCAACGAAAGAAGATGAACTCCCAGCGAGCAAGAGGCTTAAAGCGTTTCGGGGTTAGAATTGAGGGTAAGAAGAGAAGCTTCTGTTGTGGAGAAAAGGATTTGTGGGAGAGAAGAAGAGTTGAGGGCGGTAGAGAGGTATTTAAGCGACCGGTGACAAAATTGGAAAGACCGTTTTGACAACACCGCCTTCAGCCACAGTAAAAGTCAACACCTTTTGACGTCAAAGCAGGCATCACATATACACCGAGTCTCAGCTTTTTCCAGACTTTAAAGGCAACAAGTCAGTTCTGGCCTTTCTTGAGCATTTAATGAGGCATCTGAATGGCATCACATTAACGTTCATATGTCATTTCTTAATTAATTAAGAATTAACACTGTCTTGCATAGAGGAGAATCATGAAGGTCGTCAACAGCTCCATAAAGGTTTCTTCCTGCTAGAAAAAAGATACATCTTTGTAGAGGAACAGATACATGAACTCCCCTGAACCTCTCTCTTTACGCGAACTCTGAAGCGACCTTGCAGCGGACCGGGCCGCATGTGAGCTTGGGCCTTTCTTCAGAAACAGGAATGATATTTTCCCTCCTGCCGCTGAACAAACAACGAACCAATGCCCCCTCCAACCGCAGCTGACGTTATATTCTCGGAGCAAGCGAATTATAATTTCTCCAGAATCCTGGGCGAGCTGAAAGTCTCTACTCTTTCAATCCAGAATCGCCTTCAGTCGATTCAGCACGATGCCGCCTTTGCTCAGAAAGTCGCGGATTGCTACAGCAGGCCCTTGATAGCAAATGAGCGATGCGGAAGCTGGTACATTAATCCCGAGACCAAAGGAGGCTGCGCATATTTCAAAAGCACAGATGGACATACTGGGGTATGGAAGTTCAGTTCCAGAAGGCTCAACCTGCATCTTCTGGACATCATTGGCCGGCATGATGGGTGGGTCCTTGCATGCGCATATGGGAAGACATTGGCTGAAGTACTGTCTGCAGGTGCATCATTATTGATTCTACGAGACGTGGAAAGAGTGAGCCCTAGATTCAAAGCGAGGAGCGAGGCTAACATCTCAAAGGAATGCCCGATGCGCTAAGCAAAACCATTCCAATATGGTGTAGCGTTCTCAATCGATTCTTCTTCCCGAGTCAGCCTCAATTCCACGAATTGTACACTCCTCCACAAGTTGTCTCACAGAACGAACATTCGCAGATTTCTGCCTTACTTTCCTCCTTTCTACTAGCCCTTCAAGCCCTCGAGATTCCTGTCAACGACCTCAGATCCCAAATCTCAAAACCTCTACGCCCAATCTGGATTACACCAGAATCAAATCTCGAACCTACCTCAGATATATTTGAAGATTTCCATCCAGTCATCTGCTGCACTGTCTCGCGAATGGTCTCAGGAGGTGAGCTCAGTGAGGGAGGCTACATACAGGGCGCAGGAGACGATACCGAGAATTGGGCTCATGGCCTTACGCCACCTACTTTCTGGGCAAACAGAGAGATCTTAATGTCTACGCCCGAGGTAGACTTGCCGGATATGATCGAGACATTGATTAGTGAAGAATCGTTTCCCAGCCTTAGTGGAGGCGAGGTAGTAAGGTGTATCAAGCCAACCTCGTGTGTCTTCGTCACTTACATTACGGCCTTGTCACAGAGTCTGGAAGCGGATGCTTGCACAATCATCTTACTACCGAAAGTCACACCGGAGAGCTCATGGCAGGTAAGTCCTACAAGGCTAGAAGCTGGGCTTGGGCCCCACAAACTCGGCAGTAAGAATCTGCGACTTGCGTTGCCATTCATTGCAAGCTTTCTCAAAAAGGCTCTATCGGCTCCAGACGCCAAGGCAGAATCTTTAGAGAAGCATATCGTTGTTGCCTGCGAATCAGGGAAAGATCTCTCTATCGGCGTAGCCCTCGTAATTTTGTGTTTATTCTTCAGCGACAGGGGACAAATTTCGAGTGTCCAGAAAAAGAACACCGACATTAACAAAGCCTTCATCAGAAGTCGCCTCGGTTGGCTGTCCATGTCTTTGCCGGACTCGAATCCGAGTCGAGCAACACTACAGAGTGTAAATAGCTTCTTAATGGAAAGGCCAAAGTAATACTCGAGTAAAGTACTCCAGCTCCTAGAAATTCTTGCATCATGTGAAAATATCTGTGCTACTTAGAATTGTTTTGGTGCAATTCTTCTTTACAATTCTACTTCCTGCTTTCAAACAAGCAACCCTTCATTTTCTCGGGAGTGTCCATCCAGAATCCACCTTTTCACTTAAAGTCTCCTTGACTTCTACGTGCGGCATTTTGTTTATCCGCCAGTACAATATATGCCATTGTGACTACCCTGAGCGATGATCTCTGTACATTTCCCACTCAGGTCAAAATCCATAACAAGGTCAGCTTTCTTTCTGGCAGAAGAAGGGTTGCTGGTGCTTTGAAATAATGCCATTCAAAATGTATAGGCCTAGAATGGAGTTCTGCTCATCTATCATAGCACTTAAGTTTTTAGGCTGTTTGATTTTGATTTGGTCATTATTTATGCTGTCGCCAAAAGAATTTCTGTCGTCAATAATCAGCTAGCTATCAGGTGAAATATGCCTAGAGTAACATAAGAAGACCCGTTCTATTTCAGGCAGATTGAGGCCCGAGCCATTTTCTTAGCTATTTGAGCCAATGAGGTCCCGGTGGAAGCTGTAGCTCTCTCCCGACGACCAACATCCTGTAAGAACGTCAGGTAAGCATTGCCATCGGAGTTAGTTCTGCTCTGGCCTCTTTAAATATGTAGAACGAGAGCCCGAATATCATCTGAAAACTTCGGAAGTCAGTTGCCGTCGATCTTCCTTCTTAAAGCTCGGACAAAGAGCTCTGGAGGTTGGCAGATTACCTGTCAAATACTCACAGGCTTAAGCATAATACAAGAATGGCGCCCAGTGGATTAACTGGGAAGCTGGTGGAGAGTGTCAATCGAAAGACTTCTCGTTCTTTGGGACGACCCGCAGGCGTTGTGTGCAGAATACAGTGTATGTGACCATTACGAGGATTTATACCTCCTCATCATTATAGTACGTGAATTCTTATTTACTCCATAGTACTAACTTTCTCACCTTTGCTGCTAATCCTCGTCACTTTTAGTCCTCTAGTAAGGTTCTGCTCAATATGAACTCCAACCCTTCACTTCTGTCATTTCAGCCCCTCATAAATTATTTTTACTACTATTAACAGTTACTAATCCCAAATAATCACTAGTATGAAAGAGGGGAGGTTGTATTGTGCTCGTTTTCAGGATTGCGGTTTCAGTGCTTTGCCGCATTGAGTCTACTAAGCATCGCTTTCCTGCCACATTGCCAATGTATCTATATAAATAACTAGAACTAGACATTTTATTTCTTGATAAGCTATTTTGTTCCTATTCAATCATTGTTTTGACTTGAGGTTGCGTAGGCGTAGGTGAAAAAACTGTGTGTATTCTGGGACCTAAAAGCGGAACGACATCATCTACCTTCCACAAGATATTTGGTTCTCTGTCATTTCTGCACTCTGAACTTGACCGAGCACAGATACTAGATGCAAGAGATACTCTAGTTGCAGAGATTCTCAACTCGAGGGATCTTTTACTCAAAGAAAGCCTATTCCAAGAACAATCACGGAAGACTCTACGTAGAAATCACAAGTCGTGATCATTACATCCAGGTTCAGTCGGCACAATTAGCTGCTCTCAAAATAATTACACATAAAAATGTCTCAGATTCTGCGCAAGTTTCGCAAGGCCTTCAAATCCAGCAAGTCCAGCCGTGAGCGCAAACCTGTTCCAATAGCAGGCTCCGAGTCAAATCATACACAGACAGAGCAACCACCCTCATACGTCGATGCCGTTTATTCCCAGCCCAGCGCAGGGCCAGCCCCTTTCTCTTACCTGGGTATTCAGGCTTCAAACACACCACAATTTGCATGGACGAACGAACAGTGCCAGGCATGACTCCCAGCTGTCTGTATCACGTATTGTGGTAAAAGGAGTATAGAAGAGGCTGAAATCGTAGCAAAGAGGTATACGGGCATTGGGCCCAGGACATATGTGATGAGGGAGGAGAGTTGGCAGAAGGATATTTTTAGGGATAGGGCGCGGGTAGGCCATGTTCTTGGTTGCTCATGAACTTGACATACTCATGAACTTAAGGCACCTCGGTGTATTTCGAGCACGGCCTCACTCAGGCTCATACTACCTTCAAAACATCCTTTCTTCAGATATCTCCAGGTTAACACCCAGACTTACCACAGAAGTATGCTAATTCCTTTGTGATTTCCAGGACCATTGCGTGCATGCTATTTTGCTCCCAAGGAGGGGTGTCCCGGGAGCTATACATGAAGAATTGGATTTACCGGTAGGGAAGGAAAGGGAAATTGTGCGAGGACGCGAGGACGAGGGACCGGAGGGAGGAGAGGATGAAAACTGGGAGTATGTGCCTCAGTACTGGAATTATAAGGATTCTACCTCGCCACAAGGGTAGTGAGGTCAATAGAAGATCTTGCGTAACATTTCGAGTATATAGAAAACCTCCTCTAACATGAACTCCATGCAAATGCTCCATGTGAATGTCTTTAATTCTGATCCGACTCCGAATCTCTCCTCTCTAGACTTTTGTGAAGCGTATGCTGCCTCATGAAAGCTCCACACACAGCTCCCAGCACTGCAATCCCTAGACCTGTCAAGAACACACCTCTCAAGGCTCCCGCGAAGCTCTCTAACACACCTTCCCTCCAGCCAGGAGGTAGATGCTTCAGTTCATCAAAGCTGTCTCTAATTTTCTGGATCTCTCCCTCTGCTCCAGGGTAGGAGTCAAATTTCTCGTGCAAAGAGGAGGCCAGTAGGTTTTGGAAAACAGCGCCAGCGATGGTAACGCCAATAGTAGAACCTGTGGAGCGGAAGGCATATGTTGCCGACGTGATCACAGCTTGATGATCATGATCAACCGCGCTAATGACTGCCAGTAAAGTCACAGTAAGCATCCCTCCATATCCCATTCCAATGAGGAATTGGTAGATAATCGCCGGCCAATCCGGAGAGTCAAAGGTCATAGTTGCGAGGAGTCCAGTACCAAGGCAGAAGCTAAATAACACAGCGAAAGAGAGGATCTTGTATTTCCCAGTACGATTCATGATCAAGCCGCAGCCGAGAGAGCCGACTGATGAGCCGACGGATTGCGGGACCAGTCGGATGCCAGCGGCGGTGGTCGAGAGGCCTTTGACTTGGAAGAAGATTGGGATGTAGAAGAGGACGATGAAGGTCACCATCGTGATGAACCAATTACACAAACATGCAGCAGCGACGGTGCGGTTGAAGAGCCGAACCGGAATGACAGGCTCGGACGCGATATACGCCTCGACATAGAGGAAAGCGCAGAGTGACACGATGGATAGTGGTAGTGACACCAAAACGAGTGGGTGTCTCCAAGGCACAATGTTCCCGGCGGAGTTGAGACCAAGGAGGAGTAGCACAAGTGTGATCGCCAACGTAAACGCTCCCAAAAAGTCAACTCGAGACAGTTTCGACTTTTCAGACTTCTTGGGTGGCACGTTGACAACCCACCAGACCAGTATCCCAGATACGACGACAAATGGCACCTGGGCTATGAATGCCCATCTCCATCCCCAAACGTCGTTCACCCATCCTCCGAATATGCCTCCCAGTCCAGCTCCAGAGCCGTAGCAGACATTCCCGATACCTTGAATGAGGCCTCTTTTCCGCAAGGGAACTAAATCACTTGCCACAAATGTCGATATAGCCATCAATCCTCCACCACCAATGCCCGCTATCACTCGCCCTGCAATCATGCTGGGTTGACTTGTCGCCAACCCACATATCAAATTCCCAGCCGCGAAGAAGATATTGGACACCACAAGTCCGGTCCGTCGACTGAAGATATCCGTAAGACGGCCGGAGAGAGGCTGGCATGCTGCATTTGCAATCAGATAGGCGGATGCGAGCCATGAGAGAAGTGTGAGCGAGTTGAAGGATGTCGATATGGGCGCAGATAGAGTGGCAATAATTGTGCTATCGAGAGCCCCGAGGAAGACACCAACGTATATCGAAGCTAAGGTTATAACCAGCCGCCTCGTAGACAACTCTTCTGGTATAACGATCTCCTCCACTGGTTCTTCTTGCTCATCTTGAGCTGTTGTTTTGGAAGTATGGTCCTGGTCGCGCAGGAGTGGGGTTTCTTCATCTGGGGCCTCGCGCACATCTCCGTTGGTGGTGTTAATCGCCATTATGGATGTATATTGTTCTAAAGAGATCTAAGAAAAAAGAAAAAGAAAACTCTTCATACTTATCTCGCGGGAAATTTCTAGTTGAAGAGTGGGAGTGGGAGAGCTTGTGCTCTGTTCAGTAATAATGCAGTGGAATGTGGATCAGCAGCACCAATGACGTCTCGGCGGCAGTCAACATCGCTGGGCGGGATCCCGGGCGAGATCGCTGAGTGAGAAAATCGTGGGAACGCAAAGAGCCCCGCGATTAGTGAATAAAACGCCCAAAGGAACCATACTCGAGGATTTCTCATCAATCGCAATACTTAAAGCTATTCGCAAATGTAGTCGAAACAAGAAGGTCGAAAAGGAGGTCTCAGTCGTAACTACAGTAAAGGCTTTCTGGTCAGCCTCGTCCAAGCCTCGTCCAAGCCTCGTCCAAGCCTCGTCCGTCTATTTTTATCACCTGCCGTGGAAACCGCTCTGGAATAAGTCCGTCGTCCCGAACTGGAGCTGAACGCGTAGATGCTGCGATGAGCCTCCTTCACTCCTCATGATTCCATAGGCAGCCAACGTACCACCGCTTACTTTGGTTTCTCCCCCGCCTTCATATTCGCCATCGACTTTCTCTTCTTAATTGGCACTTCTCTTCTGCCACCCTCTCAACATTCTGCCTTCGACGCCCGTTTCGCTTCGCCGGTTTCAGACCCAAAGTAAACAACCCAACACTTTTTCGACTTCAACAAATTTTCGATAATTTTAGGAGCGAGAAAAAGAGCCGCAATAATGGTGGAATTCGATGTCCATAATCTGCAGAAGATTAAGCTGGGGGTGCATATTGCACAGGGGGCTTTGATGGCGGTTGCGTGGATTCTGGAAATCGTAGTCTTTAGGAGTGCTAAGAGCATTGATGGACGACCCGGATGGTATTTTGGCTTGGTGAGCACTTTTCTCAGCCCAGATCACTCTATTTTCCCGAGGAAAATGAATGACTGATCTGTTTCCAGTGCTTTCTTACAATCCCCGCGATAATCTATCTTACGATGACGCCTCGATTCCCTCGGACCCGAAAGTTCGCAAATCCCTACGCCATGGCGACAGTAGACGCCGTCTTTGCCATTTTCTGGCTTTCGGCCTTCGCAGCACAAGCAAGCTTCAACTCAAGTGGAAAATGCACCGGAGGCTGCGGTGTTAGCAAGGCTTGTGTTGGATTGGGCGTTTTCATATGGTCAGTCCACCTGCTCAGGAATATCCCTATAATTGCTTTTCGCAGCTTCGAGATGGCGAGCTAACATTAGGAGCAGGCTGTTCTGGTGTGTGACAACTATGATATCCTTATACGGCTGCGTCTACTATGGCCGAGAAGGATACCTCCCAGGCGCCTCGAGAGCACCATATAATGCCCAGGCGATTGATCCCGACAAGGAGGCTTTCTCAACCGCTCCTCATGACGATGAGTACGCTCCAGTACACAACACCGATGATCATGAGATTCCAGACCACGAGGGAGGAAGCGGATATGGCGGCCCTGCATCATCAATGGGAAGCAGATACGATGGAGCACCAAGCTACAGCGGCGGCTATGAGCCTCCTTCGGTCCACGACGAATCAACAGGATACACTGGCTATACTGGCGCCGGTCCAGTGAATACAGGACCTGGAGGACGAGTCCAATTTCCGGATGCGAGATACGATAATGTTTGAGGATTGAAAAATGCCGGAGATATGTTTTGATAGGAAGGGCGTTTTGGGAACACAATTTTGGACTGTACACTGTTTCGTGTAGGTTGCTTGATATCATAGATGAGCAATAACGACGATTTTTGCAGCTGTTCGAGGGAGGTGTTGGAACGGCCTGACTTGCCATCTTTCCAGGGTATTGACTATGAAGCGGAGCAGTCATGAAAGGCGTTGGATCTTCATCCTGCAATTGAACGCACTCCCGCAGCAGCGTTGGTGAGGCAAGTTTTTGGGCAACTACCAACACGACCTCCCAGCTTGAACCTCAATCTACTACTTGAAGGAAAACCTCATTTAGTGACAGCAACACAGTTTTTGACAAAAGATATCCAATTGACAATAAAATATCCATTGACAACAAGAAAATAATTTCAGCGAAGAGGCTTCCAAAACCTCAACAAATAACTCCTGAAAAACTTCAGCACGCCTAGGAGCTCTACCATCTCATACGTCCTAATTCAGTATCTCTTACAGAGACCGGCCCCCGGTCCTGGTGGGACATGCCTTGAATTCTCAATTGTTGGCAGGTTGATGGTCCGAGCGCTATGGAGTTTTATGTCCAGGAACTCAGGGTGCGAAGGCTACTGGCGAGACTAGTCGTGAATTACTTACCGCCTCCAGCGAAATATGGTGAATTGCCAGCCTACAGAACTACATAGATATGGACTGTATGCGGGCTAAGCGAGAAGATCCTGCAAGACGTAGTTGCATTGCTCTCTAACGCGTGCCTCAGACACTTGTCTAAGGGACCCTGGGAGAGCTGCTCATCAAGAACAAGCAAATGAAAACGAGTCGAGCAAAGACACCAAGAATCCAAAATATGCTCTGAAATCAAAGAATCTTAGATCGATTGTTATACGCCTTAGTATGACTTCGGTTTTACTCATGGGCCGAGTACTTCGTGGTAGGGTATCAATTGTTAATCGAGTATCGACGACTTTACTTAAGTGATCAAGCGAAACTTAATAACATCATTGGCCGAGACCTCGAGGTACCACGGAAGCTACTAGAAGAAATTTAACAATTGATACCCCTACCACGAAGTAGTAACTCAACAAATTCTTGCCTCAATCTAAGCATGTCGTCAATGTTCAAGGCTCCAAGATCCAAGGAACCTCAAAACATCAAGACTCTTCCTCACCCTCAAGGAGGCCCGAGTATCCATTTACCCAGGTCCGAAAGCCACCTTTCTCGGGCCGAACCATGCCTGATCGACCCTAGGATGTGAGGTCTCACGGCCCAATGGCTTCTCTTTCGTCTGTTGTACGAATCACTGTGTCCGCTTCGCACATGTGTATAACGTACAGGGCCGAATATTTCCACATCGCTTTAAAGATCAATTTAAACCTGATCCGGCAAGAGAAACCTAAATCATGACGAATTATTGGCTAATATTCCTCGCTGGTGTAGAATCTTCGAGAGGCGCACAGACTGAGTTTGTGGAAATACTTGTATTTGGGCCTGTACGTAGTACCTTCGCGTAGAATATCGCAAGGCACTTCACGTGCAAGTACCAAACAGGATTGCGGGGTTACACGCGCGAACGGCCTTCTCATTCTGCGGGCGAGACTCAAGTGAGCTCACAAGCGTCTCACCCTCTCCTTCCCGTCATCCTCAGTCATCAATCTCTCAACATCTACCAGGTGTGGAGATTCTGATTCCGTTTACGCCCGACGGCTATTTGCACTGCGGGAGTGAGATAAGATTCAGCCTCGTCTATTCACTGCTCAATTCTCCAGATTATATAACGTCTTGTTGGTACACTTATTGTTGAGCGATTTCACATCAATTGGTCTGCCAGATACCAAAACCACTCCCTTCCATCACTCCAAGCTCAAATCCCATTAATTGAACCATCCATCACTCAATCAGGATGCCTAGAGTCCGTTTGCACCCCACTTACCACCCTTCCTCCTACTAACCAACACTCCAGATCACAACCATCCTCTTCGACTGCGACAACACGCTCGTCCTCTCCGAAGAGCTCGCCTTCGAAGCCTGCGCCGAGCTCGCCAACGAGATCCTCGCCTCCAAAAACATCCCCGACCGCTACACCGGGCCCCAACTCCTCTCCGAGTTCGTCGGCCAGAACTTCCGCGGCATGATGGTCTCCCTCAAAGCCAAGTACAATTACGACATGTCGGACGAGGAGCTCGAGAAATACGTGCTCAAGGAGGAAGACCAAGTCATCAGCAAACTCAAAGCTGAGCTCCGACCATGCGAGGGTGTGGACGCTGAGTTGGAAAAACTCGAGAAGCGTGGGAAATACCACCTTGCGGTTGTAAGCAGCAGTGCGCTCAGAAGAGTGAAGGCGAGTATCGATAAGGTGGGCCAGGACAAGTATTTCTCTGGCGAGCATGTGTTTTCCGCGGCTACGAGTCTGCCGAAGCCGACGAGTAAGCCGGATCCTGCGATTTACTTGCATGCGATGAGGGTGTTGGGGAAGACGGCTGAGGAGTGTGTTGCGGTTGAGGATAGCAAGAGCGGTGCGACGGCGGCGTTTAGGGCAAATATTAAGACGATTGGGTATACGGGTAGCTATGAGCCCGAGAAGGAGGGCCAGATGAGGAAGGTGTTGCAGGATGCTGGGTGTTGTATTGTGATGAAGGATTGGAGTGAGTTTGAGGGATGCTTGGATAAGATTGAGAGTGGTGAGGTGTAAAGGTTCGGCACGGAGTCGAAATCATTTTTGAGAGCCATAGATCCGGGTTATACTCGATAGATCGGCGTCAAGATGGAAGACCGAGAAGGTGTATGTTTGCTGACTTCCTTTATTGTTTTCTGGATTAAAGTCTTATTATTCTCCTTGATAAAATGGTGATCATGGGTTTATAGCCAGCTAGCAAGTAGCAACAAGAACTGAACACATTCAGTAATGCCATTGGCCCTGTTGTATGCCTGCAAGACTATTGTCTATCTTCTTCTTTTTCACTATTATGACGTTCTATGCAAACGCTCCAAGAGCCCAAGGAAAGCTCTCAGCAAGATGGATTGGCACCCGCATTTGGAACCCGCATCTGGAACCCATGTCTGCTTGAAGTCCACACTTATATTTCAAGTAATTCTGGACAGTCTTTCAACTATTTCAATAGCCTCTCCAGCTAGACTTTAAAAATTTGCCCAGAGGTCGTCCTAGAATTTCGACATTTAATCAAATTTTGACGGCCGTTCGTCTCAAATCGAACAGTTTTCTGCACGTTTCCTCCTGTGGTTTTATCCTCAACATGGATGATCCACACAATAAATTTGAGAAGAGCGAACTTCCAGAGGCTAATCCATGTCTGCAGTCTACTTACCTTCTACCATCCGTCCGGATGTCCGCAGATCGTTGAGAAACAGGTGGAGGGGACTGACTACATTCATATGCATGACGAGAATTGATGAAGTATTGACAGTTTATTAAGTACCGGCAAATCTTTTGGAAAGACTTTAAGCTATAGGAACTTTGCGTACTACGGAAGGTAGGCGGTGTAGCTCTTACCTGTTGCACATCCTTTTATTTCCCTTCAACGCCCGCAGGCCACATCCCCTATGCACTGGTTAGTAGCGAAGCCTATCATGTGCCCGGCCCAATAATTGTTCAAGTCATACACGATTGGTGGACCATTTTTGGGCAAATTTCAAATTTCAAAAACTTTCAGATTAGCTCAGGTTATAAAGGAGTAAGTTCTCCAGAATCAGGCGGAAAAAAGAGCGGAAGATGATATGCTACAGCATTTTGTCAGTTTTGACCACCTTTGAAGTGATTTGCAGCTTTGTCTGCCCCGAAGATACCAAGGATTCTGCTTGTGGACTTTGTTCTGCTACCCCTTTCTTCTCTTTTCTTGTTTTGCTATAATTTGCTGATTCTTATACTTTGAGTCATGCTAACACCCTAGCACAATTCTATAATAGCCAACGAAAGGCTATAATAGGCTTGCTAAGGAGGCTCAACGGCATCATCGGAGTCAAAGAGAGTCGCGGTTTCAATGTCTTCACAGTCGGTTCATATCAAGTCGAGAAGAATAATGTGATACTGCGGATCCAATAATACACTTACTGATCTGTTGACCATCTAGAGATGCGGAAACCTAGCGGAAGAGCATCATCCTAGATTCTACTTTCCGGATAATTCAGCTGGGAACGACCGCCATAGTCACGACGACATCGTCAAAACAGAACTATTTGATTAGCAAAAAATGAGCGTCGAATATCAGACTACGGTCAAAGTTAATTCAACAGGCAATGGTACACTCCGTCCTCTTTAATCGTACCCTAATCTTATTGTCGGAGCTACGCAATGTTTATACTTCAAGTTCTGCTGCTCGTCCTTCATAAGTCTTCCCAGTTCATTATTTATCAGATTATTGGAGATCGAACTTGCAAGTTTTGCAATAAAGTGATGTTGCTGTCGTAGGCCTCCCAAAGCTTCGCAAAGCCTGGCGGGTTTAGGTACTTATGCATCTTGTCTGGGCCTGTAAGTGATATTCTTGGTAGTGAAATCAGAGGTCAGTGAGCCATAGCTTATATTGTAAACAGAGATCTGGTATTAATGAAGAACGAAATGTAAATTACATTAGATATGTCTCTCTAGCTTATTGAGGTTTCGACTCGAGGATTGCATTCTGCGTGCTCCTTAACCTCTTCTCAGTCGTCTCAAATATCCCAGGGATACCAGTCTCCTCAAATGAGCATCCTTCTCGAATCATTTTTGCGACTCCTTTCGCTGAAAGGAAGATGAGCGGCATACCATGACCGTTGAAGCCAGCACAGATATATTGATTTGGTTTATTGGGAACAGCGCCAATGTGAGGTACGAGATCTGAAGTGTACTGCAAGCAAGTCAATAAGACCGGGTTCAGCAAGAGAATTAGAGGTTACTTACGCCCATAATACCAGTCCAAGCCCTATCCAACCTCGCCCCCGAGTTTTCCCACCCCCGATAATTCTTCTGCATCAACGCATCTTCAAAATGACTTAAAGCAGGCTCAATCAGAGCACTATCATCCGTAACATTATACCACTGACTCAAGTCATGCATGTACGTATGGCGAGCTCCACCAACAATGATGCTCCCGTCTGGTCGTGGGATCTGGTAATCATACCATCCTGGTCCGTAGCGGATGCTGTGGGTGTTGGGGAGGTAGGGGATGATATTGCCTTCTGGGACGGTGATGCGTGTGCAGATGCCGCGGACGGGGATGATTTTGGAGGTGTATTGGGGATAGAGCGAGGAAGTGTAGGCGTTGGTTGCGAGGATAACTTTTTTGGCGAGGAGCGTGCCTCGTGGAGTGGTGAGTTTGTAATAGCCGTCGGACGAGGGTGTGTCTGAAATGGACAGGACAGGAGTATGTGTTTGGAGATTAACACCCAAGTTGACGGCCTTCTGGAGTAAATGCATTACCATTTTGTACGGCCAAATGCTGCCGGCTGTGAAGCTGAAAGCTGCTTTTGCTCCATTGACACCGGACAGCATCTCAGCACGACTTCCCACGGTCGAGAACACATCGCGATCCATAGGCTCCCCGCTAGCGAGGGTTGTGTCAAATTCGGCCTTGGTCTTGTCGGCATGAGCTTGATCTAGAAAGACATCTACTGCTCGCGTGAGGGTGAAGTCACAATCTATCTTCTCCTTCTCCACCAGGTTCTTCATAGCGTAGACTTGAGAGGACTCGAATAGGGCAATTTTGGTAGCCATCTCGCTTCCGAACATCTTCTTGTATTTTGGAACTGCGAGAGTGTGAAAAAAAGATTGAATGACAGAGCAGGGCAAGCGGTAAATAATACCTACTGTTGAAATAGACATCGGGTTTGAGATGACCACCTGTATCATAGTGTCAGTGTTTGTATCTGTTACCATAGGAGAGGCGTATGAGCAACAAAGAAGAGAGATTCATAATGGACAATGAGATAGGAAAGGCATCTGAAGGCCCTCGAGGATCAAGTAGCTCCCCAAGCATCTCGCTTACCATTCCGCCCAGTAGCCCCTGAGCAGGCCTCGCGTGCCTCAAGAATTACCATCGATGCCGCTGCCGACTCGTTTATATCAAGCAAGTGGTATGCAATGGCAGCACCCGTGAAGCCAGCTCCGATAATGGCTATCTCGCATTTCTGTGGTAGCTCCGGTGTGCTGCGGTGACTGTCCAGGGGATGTAGCTCGGTTCGCCAGAAAGGGGTTGTGGAGTCAGGAATAGGGTACGGATAGGGAGGATGTTGTTCACTAGCTCCAGAGCTTTTATTCTTGGTTGGCTCAGAATATGCAGGACCTGCTGATTGAGATGGATTTGGAGGCAGCAAAGTCTTCTGGATGGCTTCAAGACGAGCACCCGCTCTAGAAAGAGAGGTAGCCATAATGGAGCAGTGTCAGTTCGGGCGGAATCCGCGCGATGGAGGAAGAGATATTATATATCGTAGCCTGAATAGAAAAGAACGTTATGTATTCTCTTTGGCTTCTCGTGTACTTGGCAATGAAAGTGGGATGTCATGACGAGGCCAAAGGCCAAAAGTGGGGGTTGAGATGGACAACCTCACACGCTGTAAATCTCGTGTGGAGTGCCTGTAACTTAGCGAGAGAGATCCTGTATGTAAGTTACCTTACTGCCTTGTTGACGGGTGATTTGAAGAAAGTCATGAGAGTTAGGAACATCTTGCTTTTTGCAGAATCGTTTGCTGAAATACATTCTAACATGAAAAAGTAAAGACACCCTCCTCCGCTGCTTCACTCTTTTAGGTCCTCAATGCGCTTGACCGGCTGGAACTTGGAAGGGCCCATTAGCCGCCAAAGGGAAGTTTGGAGTTCCGTCCGAGTTCCAAGTGAACTGTTGAGTACGCACTGTTCTGTAGATATTTGCTATAGACAATCGTCAGTAGTCTTTCACATCTCATCTCAAGCAAGCAACTCACATGGCGGGTTTGGGGTGGTCAACGTATGATAGACAATGTAGTCCTGTGATCCATCTGGACTCGTTGTATAGCTCGCATGCCCGGTTCCGTACACCCCAGCTTGAGTATTCTGGTGGAGCACACATCCATCGGTGTGCTTTTTCCAACTCTGATACTGCATCGGATCATTTCCAACAAGTTCTAGCATGCGAATGCAATAGAATGGGGTGTCAACCCTCGCCGCTGAGTACAGAACAAAATTCTGACCAGTCTTAGTGCTGATCAGCTGTTCTGGACCTTCGCTCCCAGCTAGTCGCCCCGGCCTTCCGTAAGGGACTTGCTCCTATGGCTTATTTGGCACGCCGATCATTCGGCGATCTATCAAATTGCTCACTACGGTCCAGGGATTGCTCAATTCAGTGATGCAAAGATTTGCTGGCCAGGCATTGTACATATTCTCCCAACAGCTGTAGATGTGATATAGCTTGTCGATGTATTGAAAGTAAGTGCTATCAATGGCGAATTGATCGAAGGTGTTGAGCATTCCCTTCCTTTCGAAATTTGCGGTCCATGGATTAGGACCATCGCCTTTCAGAACAAACATTCGGTGATTGACTGCAGGACATTCGAAGGGACACATGGCATTTTGGAGTAGTGGTGGGGCGTCTGCGTCAGATGTTGCTGAGAAGATGATATACCGAGTTTTTGAGATATTGTGGATTTCTGGTGCCTAAAGCTATACTTGTGTGAGCATGGAATTAAGTTGTGGAAAGAGAAGCTTACATCCGTGGCATACGGAAGGCCGCTATTGGGATCTGAACTGAACACCACTCTCTCATCCGCATGACCCCAATTATCAGTGAGGGATTGAGAGCGCTTTAAGGTCACATTGTCGTTGGTCGAGTATGTGAAAAGATACCAGCTTTGGCCATCTTGCTGATACCGTGTCATCCACCTGCACACAGTGAATACATACCTAAGTAAGGAGCAGTTTCACTTATGAATCTCCAACTTTGAGGGTCATAATGGGGTTTGAGTATGTGGCATTAGTAGTGTAGTTCGTCTCAACAGATGTGAAGTTGCCCGAGCCGCCTTCCCCGATATTTGAGCGTACGCAGCCCAGTGAGCGAGGCTACTATGGCAAGAACAGCATTCATGATCATTATGAGATTACTATGGGACTAAGGCTCTGTGAAATTCAGGGATTTCTTGAGTTTTTGTACTTGAATCCGCGGGGTGGATGAACTCTTCCGCCATTCTGTAGCTCATCTTGCCTCGTGCGGGTTGGTTCGCACGTCCGGGCCGGAAGGATTAACGTTTAAGAACAACAGCCAGGAACCAAGAACTACCCACAGATAATTGGGATAACATGACGCATAAGCGCTCGAATTGTCACCGAAAAACGCAGGCCATCTTGGCGTAAGGATATGGGAGTGGAAGTCTGGGTTTGAAGTCACTAGATGCGGGGTTGGGCGGGGCAATACAAGGCGATTTCGCCCCTGAGCCAAGCGAGATTCGCTTCGCCAGCCGAGGCTTTGCATGCTTAAAGGATGAAATCCAGTGGATTGGATATTACTACGACATGAATACGTCTTTGCCTGGAGGGAGCAGATAATCCAATCCATTTAAGTACTACTAACCACCTGAGAATTAAGTCGGGTGGTGGACCAGGCAAAATGACTCGGTCAAGTAGGTAGAATCAATTATAGCGAGTAGCAACCATTAGATATATACCAAAATAAGACATCATGCTTCCACATACGACCATAGACTGTGGAAAATTGAGCATCCCGTCCGTTCTGCTTTACACAAGCCACAGATCGGCAGATTAGTAGTTGGGTGGGTGACCACCAGCGAATACCTGCTGTTGTATGTTTTTGCGTTTGAAGTCTTCAAATTTTTTGCTGCAGAGTTTTTGTTTCCAAGGTTGGCCTAGTCTTGAGTATTACACTGTAGCCAAGTTGAGGTGAAGTGCGACTTTACCTCATTATACATAAGTGATAGAATAGAGGTGATGGATATCAAAGTCAACCCATTCTGTCGATGATGGCTTTTACTAAAGGAGGTGGCAGACTGTACTTCCGCCTTCAGTCACACCAATTACCTGCATTATTAGGTGGTATAAATACCACACGAAGGGTAGAAGAGTCTTCCCAAAATTTCACACTTCAAACTTGCTCAAATTTGCCAAGATTGTAAAAACGATAAGGTTATCATGCTCAGCAAAGTCCGGGCAGAAAAATGATGTGCTACTTCATTTTGCTGGTTTTGACCACCTTTGAAAGCCGTAATTTTTAGGAGAGTAAATACGGACTAGGGCTTCTTCCAACCGAAGAATAGCCGGATGCGCTAAACCCAGTCAACTTCAACCTTCGAAGTTCAGCCTTGCGATAACTTCTGGGAATGAATCTCGTCTGAAGCTCAAGAGATACATCTTTCCACCTCATCAACCCACAATTCTCCCAACCGATTGCATACTTTGACCTCACAACATCAACACCAGACTCAACAAATGACAGAAAACTTCGTCCCCCCTGGCCAGCAGCGCAACCTGCGTGCCTGCATGGTCTGCTCCATTGTCATGACACAAAACGTTTGTCCCTCCCATCCCATCTTCATTAACCACCCTTCCACCCACTAACGACCCTCCAGAGATTTGTCAAAGAAGGCTGCCCAAACTGCGAAGAATTCCTTCATCTCCAAGGCTCCCTAGACGCCATCTACGACTGCACATCACAAGTCTTCGAAGGACTCATTACTCTCGCAGACCCAAGTAAGAGTTGGGTAGCTAAATGGCAGAGATTGGATGGGTATGTGAAGGGTGTGTATGCGACGAAAGTTAGTGGGCAGTTGCCGGATGAGGTGGTGGCGGTGATGGAGGATGAGGCGAGGATTAAGTATATTCCGAGAGATGGGAGCGCGACGGAGGCGGATTAGGGGTCTGGATCTTGGATGAGTTGGGTGAAGAGAGGTTGCGTGCTTCAGGGGAGGATTGGAGGGCATGTTTTGGGGTCTCAATCACACGACACCGAAAAGTGACACTGGAGTTAAGGTGTTATGGCCTGGAATTGAGCCCTATACTTTACAGGCAAAATGCAATGGTATCTACTGAACGCCAGGTTTCCGTTCCGTCCTGCGCCTAGGTATGCATTCTGTCCAAACTCCATATAAAGTGACCATCCCTATCGTAACAATCTAAAATCTCTGCTTCTTGGCAGCTGGGCCTCCAAAGTCAGGTGGGCCCCTCTTATTCTTCCGCTCTATTTCCTCTCTCATGATGCGCTCTGCTTCGCTCATCTTCTTGGGTTGCTCAATGACCATGGCTTTCTTGCCGCTCAAAGCGTTCTTTTTGGCAGCTGCGAAGACGTTCTTAGGTTTGCTGGAGAAACCCATCTTCAGAGATACCTTTGTTGGAGCGTCCGCCGATTCCGATTTTATCGTCTCCGGCTTCTCGTCCTTAACCTCAGCAGAAGCCGTAGCAATCTCAGCCGTTGAAGACAACAGGTCAGCATCCTCTTGCTTAACAGGCACTTCCTTCTCCTCAGACTTCTGCTCCTGCTTCACGGCAGGCTTAGCACCAAAGCTCAACTTAATCTTCTCACCCTCCTCCCTCTTCAATTCCCTCTCCTCCTCACCCAGCTCCTCTTCCCCTCTCCCCTCAGCATCCATCTTCGCCCTCCTCACCTGCTCCCTAATTGCCATCTGTTCTCTTTCCTCATCACCCTTATCCTGCCTTTCTTTCTTGCGAATCGCGTCTTGTCTTCTGAGGGCTTCAGGACTATTATCAATCCAAGCCACATGCAATCCCTTCTCATTCTCCTCCACCCTACATATCCCCTCCCTCCCCAAATACTTCGCAAACTCCGTCAAGCTATTCCATTTCGTGGCATTCATATGCACATGCTCCTTCCTTGCAATATATTCATTATAGAACCTATTCAAATGAACCTGTTTTTCGCCATGACTTGTCCTCAACAGCTGTAGAAAATCGCGCTTGAAATCGTTCGAGAAGTCGTCGATGACTTTCTTGGTGTTTTGCCCGGCTTCCATCATTTTCCGGAAATGCGACTCGGATTGTGTGTGCATCTTGAACGCGTTTTCGTCGCGGCAGGGCTTCTCGCAGATTTGGCAGTACCAGCGGAGGCGCGTGAGACCTTTGGATTTCATGCGGTTGTTGAGGTCCTTGAGGGACCCGGCTTCGGCGCGTGGCATGGTGGCGGTTGTTGGGTGGGTTGTGTTGTGGGAGGAGGAAGTTGAGTTGTGAGTTTGAGGGGCAGAAGTTGCGAGGCTGAAGAGGATTTATGGTGGCGGTGGAGATCGTAGATAACGCGCTAGTCCCGAAGCGGTAATTTGACATTGCCAGCAATTCCTAACCACAGTCTAAGTATCAAAATATGACGATATTATCTCAAATGGTAATTTAGTGAGTTGAGGCTGAGGTTGGAGGACATCTTAGAAAAAGGAGATCCTGATAAATGCTGCTCCTGTTGAAATAATGAGCAGGAGGACCTTGCTCATATTAAAGGTCAGCGACAGACTACAGAATCTGGATCGCATCAAGTTGATAAGATCCAAGTCTTAAATCTTTCTAGTTGTGGTTGTTCTTCTCAAGTTGCACGCTCAGTAGCTCCCCTACGGATACACGAAACAAAGCATGTGGCCATGATCCTGCTCCTCTCACGGTAATATCATGTTCAATAGGGCCAAGCTGAAAGAATGCCATGAAGGCATTGAGGTATATTTCCTACATAGTCGCACTACATTATCAAAGCGCCCACTCGTTCTTGTCATCCGAGGGCAGCACAAACGGCTCATCTATACGCTTGATCGCAAAATCGCTGCAGAGAATGCTATTTTCGAGAAGTCAGCCAACCACTTTCAACACCGAGAGAATGAATGAACATATAGAAAAATGGCAACTCACCAAGACCCAGCCACTAACCCATCCAACTCCGCAACCGCCCTCTCCCTCTTCGCTCCGGCAAGTATCCCCTTACTAATGAGTCCCTGCAACTCTCTAATCCTCTTCCCCTTCCCCACCCCCGCCTGCTCCATGACCTTCCTCCCAAGACAATCGCTATGAAACGCATGCTGGCACGGAAACACAAAGAACTGCCTGCTCAACAGTGGAAGCCCACACACATAACACTTCTCTCCGGGCTCCACAATCGCATATCTATGATCCAGGGCCGCGATATCGATTTTGATGTTCGTAGCCGTTTGAGAAGACTCGTCCATTTCTTTTTTCAAGGCGTCGATGTTGCGGCTGTAGTCTTCGAGAGCGGCGCAGATTTCTTCTTTGAAATCGTCTATTACGACGAAGTCCGGGAAGAAGGGGATTAGGTCTTCGATTTTAAGGAGGTCGCAGCGTTTGAGGAATTCGATGGCGGTTTTGATGCCGTTGGATTGGGAGATTACTTTCTTGGCTACTGCGAGCCAGAGTTTCTTTCTGAGTGCGGGGTTCTCGATGGGTCTGTCGGCAACCAGGGATGCGAGGTCGATTTCGTTGTGTGCGAGAGCGAGCTCCACTGCTTGGAGGTATTGCTTCATAGAGCTGTAGATGTGGACACATGATTGGACGCGGGAGTGCTGAATGCAGAGACGAAGGGCGAAGTCGGAGTCGAAACTTGGCTCGTCACCTTGGGATTCTAGATATGAAAGAAGTGCCGACTCGTCTTTGGAAGGATGAGAAGCGTAGATGGAGATGAGTGTGTTGTGCACGGCTGCATCAGTTGAATTAAGTTGGTTAATGACATGGAGAAGGTATCGGACAGCTTGATTCTGTGATAAAGGTCCACGGAAATTTCGGTCGTAGCTTAGTAGTGCTGGGATGAGATTCCTAGGTTTAAGGTCTGAATGTCTCATCAAAATATCGACAAGATCCGTAGCAACATGAGTGATGAGACCACTACTATATCGATAGAAGATCTCGGGATCTGTCTGTTTCTTGAGAACATCCAACACCTCTTTCCACCGCTCTCTCTGCATCCAGTATCCAAGAACGTAGTTGTAATCATCCACCGTACTTGCAAAGAAGAGCAACTCATCTTCTCTTCCATGACTGCTGATGATATCGTAAGTCGTTTTGCGGTCGAGATCTGCCTTATATTTCTTCACAAAGTCCTGGAACTCGGTCCTGATCGTCTCTAATTGGTCCCTTGTCTGGGCAGGATTGAGAGTTTCTGACAATTCCGCTTTGGTGACGAGGGTATCATCGAGAGAGTTGAGCTTTGACATGAAGATCTCAACCAGCCAACTTGCGATCATGATCCTCTGCATGATCGAAGACTTCTTGTACGTAGTGATCTTCGTCAACAAGTACTTCCGCAGAGCATCCTGTTGATCATTATCAACGAATATTAAAGCAACCTGCTCGAATGGCTTGCTGCTTCTCCCATAAACTCCTGCAGCTTCGAGGAAAGACCCCTTGCTCACAAGATAGTCCCCAGAAGCAGTAGCTACAGCATCCTTCTGAGCTGGTCCTCGAGCATATCTCAAAGCCGCATCAAAATGTTCTGTCTTGAGCATGACTTTCCAAACGTCTCTGTCCTCGTCCGTCACAACAATTTCGTAAATCTCTTGAGTGGTAAACAGCCAGAAGGTGTTCTTCTGCTGATCTGCAAAGAGTCCGAGAGCTTGCTGGCCCGGATCCAATACCATTTGATCGAAGACGACTCTATCGTCTAGCCTATTGACGGCAATGACGCGTCCTCCAACTAGATGGACAATGTGCCATTGCGTTAGGAGTATAGAGTCAATAGGCTCTTGAGTGGCCTTCTTACGGCCACCAGCCGTCTCGCCAGCCGGTAGTTGTGACCTAGGCAGCAACTTTGCATCTCCGAAAATCTTGCTCCCAAGTTCTGGAGCGGCGGGTGTTGTAAGTAAGTGACCATAGAAGACTCCTTGTGATGAAAGCCATGCAAATATGCGATCTGGAGTAAGGCTCTCCAACGATGTCGAATCTGGAGCATCTGGAGATACTACTAATGATGAATTCGCGGTCGTTGACACCCTCGATATTTCATGAATGCTTGGCTGTTCGGTCTCAAAAAGCCGCGTGAAAATCGGAGTTCCACCAGAATGAGCTCCTCGGCCAATCTTGCCTACCAAGTGCAACAATCTGCTATGCGAAGCAATCATCACCCGCCGAACGTCAGGTTTCCGGGCATCCGCTACAGAGTCGACCCATAAACCAGTAACAGGGCCATCTGGAATCTTTTGCAGAGTTTGGAAATATTTGTCTTCCTTCCGGTAGAACTCAGTGGATGTCTCAATATATGCTTCGTATATATTTCCATCCGATGCCCCAATGAGGATTTCTCTAGTCGAGGTTGTTGGTAGCGCGGGATTCCATGCTATTGACTCTATCGACACCCCTCTCAACTTTGCCAGCGGTCTGGGTTGTCTTGATTGTGTATGGAGGTAGTAGTTATCTCCCATTGCCGTACATATGATTAAATGGGATGCGGTAGGATCAAGGAACATGCGCCGTATGACGCCAACTTCTGAGGTTTTCTTGGGCAAGTCAATGTCTGGAGATTTATTAGCTGCAAAAGCTGATCAGAATATGACTATTTATACCATCAATATCTGCCGGATTATCAAGGTCTATTCGGAGGATTCTGCCATTCGAAAGAGCCAAGACCAGGACATTGTTTGCGACTTGCGCGGCCACGAAATCGGACGCTATGGAGAATTGGAGTTGGACTCGTTCAACGTTGAATATTGGAAGAGCATTCTCGTCGAAGTCTTGGAGACTTCTTGCGGCCACATAGCCGTTGGAAGGGTCGAGAGCCATCCGTCAAGGTGAGCGCATGGTGCTTGTTGAGCCTCGAGGCTGCGATGTTGGAAGTCCAAGGCTGGAAGTCATAGCTTATAGGGTGAGGCAGAGCGACCGCCATCGGTTTCGGTTAAAATAGGAGCCAATTGCGCAAGGCATGTGACCTTGAGTTTCATCCTTCACCTTGGGCATCAGGTGATGAGCATGGGAGCGACCTTTGTAAGATCTTACATCCGTATTTTGGACTTATATTTCGTGTGAAACGCGACAGCCCAATTGCGGACTTGCACTCGCACTCGCATGTAATATCGGGAGGGGCATTATTTCATGCATACGGCACGGCAAATAAGGTCATCGGTCGATGGCCACCAGTATGAAGCCCAATATTCTGCAGCTGGCTTATGGCAGTTGAGAATGAGCCGATTCACAGCATCTCGCCTTTTACGAGTTCTCAGACCCTTCACCGGACCAGGGCGGTGAGATTCACAAACCTTCTTTGCCTGCTCGGCAGGTCACTGCGTTCCGATCAGGAAAGTCAATGGCTCAATTTGAAGTCCAGTGGGAAGGGAAGTTGCTTTTCATCCTCCCAAGCTCTCGCTGGGAGGTCCCTCGATAAGGTTGTTTTGCAGCCACGAGCAAAAATGTGCCGGACGGGCGGTTCATATCGCCAGAGGCGCAATTGAGTTGGCGCGTTTCGTTTCACCAGTTGACCGCTCATGTATCTGTGCTCAAGAAACATCAGGAGTGTGGTCCCTCTTGCGTGGCTTTCTCTTGGAATTTGCATTTGAGCCTGCGAAAGCTTCGCAAGCCTAGTTTGACCATTATCGACAAGTCTCCAACAGTGGGATGCGGTGAGTCTACCTATGTATATCTGGTGCATAAGGATTAAGTCATTTGACCGCATGTGGACTCCTCCTGCCCCTGAGCGGCGTACGGGGCAGATAGGCGGAGGAGTTGTGGGCCTCAGATATTTTCAGCGCCATCTGATAACTTCGCCGGTGGACAGCAGGCTCTGGCAGTCTTCAGATGCAAGACAGGGGCAGCTGAGACGTGCATCTGATGGCATTGAGAAGGTGAGATGAGATCCCCAGCAAATGCAATCTCCGTGAGATAGCTTCAGACGAACACAGCCCATTTGGTGACCTCAGAGGATGAAAGCGAGAGCAGATCATGTTTTGACGACCCCATTTTGATCGTCCCATGCTGCCAAAATGCAAGGCGATCTGGATATCATGCTCTGGGAAGGCGGATGCTACGTCCGCTCTCGAGAGGTGGCGGATGATGTGGTTGATCTCCATCGGTTTCCTTTTGCGGCAAAATTGATATGCCCTCCAAAACAGCTCCTGTTACACATCGCGACAAGCCTGTCCATGCTGACAGCCATTGGGTGACGGTGCTTGGGGTCGCTTGGGGGTGCTGGGGGCCGACTGGGCGCTGTGTTTCGGGTTTGATTTTGGCGCCGCTTAGCAGCGAGGGCGGAAGCACGGTGATTGGGTGGATGATTCTTGAAGTCAGCGGCCATCCAAGGGCAAAAAGGGCAAGTGAAAGTAGTGGAAGCTTAGATCAAAGAATAGCTCATCTATCAAAGGAGTCCGCCGCGCCGCCTAGGCAGCTGGTTCGGCAGATATGGGTCTGAAAGGAAAGATTTCTTTATTCCTAAGTCCTTCAGCCGCTTAAGGGTAAGGGAGTCTGCCTTGGCGAAGTACCCTTTCGTACACGGCCTCGAGTTGGGCGGCTTCTCGTACAGCTACTTGTCTCTGGATGATACATGCTCAAGACAAAAGCACCAGTCAAACCAAGTCATCCAGCTGCAAGAATTTCTTGTTTCTAAAGCATGTGAGGTTCTGAGCACCACACGCTCGTCTTGAGCGGACTGCCCGGCTGTCCGTCATTCGCATCGTATCGCTCGCCTCTCACTCCTAAAGTCTTCGCAGACAGGGGTCAAAGCTCTGTGCCCGCTTACCCAAGTCGAAGGCGTTTCAGGTGAGCGAGCGACCACTGACGGCGAATCAGCGCCGCTGCGACTCTCGGCGAGAGCAAGCCCAAAAAATAATACGGCCCCTCGGAGCTGCCAGCACACCCGCGCAGCCTTCACCACCTTTGCCAACTTCATATTTCTTCAAATCTGCTCTTCCCTTTCGTCCTTTGTCCTCCTAAAATTGGCCACTCGACGGGCATTACTGCCGTATCAAAGGGTCCGGCGAGGCGGCTTGGTCGATTATCTTAATGCTTCGGAGCAGTCGCAGCTAAGACCCACGCTTGCTCCTCGTCCAAGATCCACTGGCCTCAGAAACCCGAAACACCGCGTCAAGACAGACGAGCCTCATACAAGAATAATCATCGCACGAAACTCGCAAGCCATCACTCCACACTCTTTCGTACCCTTTCACCTAAACTCACATCGACATCAGTGACAACGACGATCCCGGACGACGATCTCGAAACGTCAACTGATCTCAATCTCCGCGCGACGCTTGAAATACTTATGAGGGCCCGGCTCTTCTCCTAGTTCAACCCCAGCTTCCATTTTATCCCAACGCAGTCGACAAAGAAATCGTCAACACTCCTTTTGGATATTGGAGCTCCATGCATAACTAACATTCCTCACGATGGCCATGTTAGCTTCGAAAACGCCTTTCCCGGCGCCCCTGGGTTCGTCAACCTCGAACCTCTCCTCATCGTCCGCTCAGAACTCTGGTCTTCAATCAAGTCGACGGGCACCCGCCATGATGGCTTCCAGTCAATCCTTCGCCAGTCCTACCGAATCCGAATTTTCCGATATCGAGGGGCCAGAGTCTGCAAAGAATTGGGACGAGGAAAGAGTGTGTGAGTGGTTGAGTAGTATCAACTGCGGAGAGTATGAGAAATTGTTCAGGAAGAACAACATCAATGGAGAGAACCTACTGGAGATGGACAAAGCGGTGCTGCAGGAAATGGGCATCGACAAGATTGGGGATCGTGTAAGGCTATTCCTGGGAATCAAGAAACTTCGGACGAAAGCCTACGCAAACCAGAAGAAGAGGAATCGGGTGAGTTTCGTCTGATCAAGCTCTAATTTATCGTACTGACTGATCCAGGACTCATTTGCTGGTCTCGACTCTTATACGCCGTCATCATCCGGCTCACCACGACCACCTCATTCTGGTGCTCGCTCCATGCCTACTCCTCCCGCCAACAAGAGATATTCCAGGCAATTTGAGAACTTCAATCCCGCTTCTTCCATCCCTGAGAATATCACCAAACCTCCTTCGAGACCGAGTTCGCCTCTTACCGGATCGGAAGTACGGGCAGTCAGACAGCAGAGATATGGTGGCGTAATGAGCCCAGCGGAAGTTGCGAGAAGAGAGAACCAACAAAGTTATTTCAATGGAAGTAATCCATCAAGTGCACGACGACCTGGTACACCGTCAGATGGCTCACAGCCACAAACGGCACGTCTCATCCAACACCATACGCGTGGAAACGGTAGCATCGATGGCTCCTTGATGGCTCAGCTACCAACAAACCAAGATATCATTCGTGTCATTTCATCTGGAGGGTTGACCAAGGTTGTCAGGGTGGCAGACTGCACTTCGTGTGATGAAGTCATGCGGGTAACGTTAAGGAAATTTGGATACCGAGAAGATCACGACAGGAATTACTGCTTCTACGTCTTGAACGGACTGGACCCTGACCCAAGTCAATGTCGACGACTACCAGAGGCAGAGTTATGGCGGATAATCAAGGACCAGAAGAGACCGGAGCGCAATCGACTGATGCTCAGGAAGATTCATCAAGGAGAACCGGGCGAGGCTGAGCTTCAACGGGCTGCAGGTATTGCTATGGAAGAAGCTGCCGCGAACCACTCACGCGCTCTCGAAAGCGTTGACAACAAACGAAGTCAACTTAAAGTGCAGAAAGTCCTTGGTGAGAACTGGAACGATGGACTACAGCATCCTCTATCACCCGCCTCGTTCCAATCGACTGGATCAGCAATATCTGCCGGTGAGCGAGAGCAGAACATTTACAACACAACGAAGAATCTCGAGCGACCGCCTTCTGCAGAGCAACCAAGAGATCAACGCCGCCCAGCCAAGAAAGGAGTGCTCCGCCAATTCTTCGGCCAGAGACCACCCAGTGAATTAATTACATCCGATTTGACGACTTACTTCCCGGACCATCCCAGGGAGGAGATTGATCGTACTGCTAGGATGTCGTTGCGACGATCAACTCGTCTCAGCAAAGTCAATAGTCGTCTCAGTGTTGCCAGCAACCTGAGCTTCGCATCAAGCGTTGAGAATGCCCCGCCTATGCCGACCATTGCCGACACCTGGTTGAGTGGCAACAGTCAACTTGCAAAGGTCAAGCCTTTAGATCTCTCGAGAGGAAACAGCAACCGATACCGAGATTCTGTCGCGTCCTCCATGCTTGAACGAGTTCAAGAAGAATCACCAATCGAACCCGACCGCAAGTCATATGTCTCATTCGACAGTGGATCTGATGGTACCAGAAACGTGAACGTCACTGACCCAGAAGGCAATGTTATTTCGCAAAGCTATTTCGAAGATGGTAGTACCGAGAATGGGGGCTCCTTGAGAGACATTAGTCAAGCGCTAACCGAGGATGGCGAAGATGAGGATGAGGAGTTGCAAAGCTTCCTGGCTGGTGATTCATGGGATGACAGCAAATGGATGAAGGGTGCCTTGATTGGCCAGGGATCCTTCGGCAGTGTCTACTTGGCGTTGCATGCAGTGACTGGAGAGCTGTTAGCCGTGAAGCAAGTCGAGACTCCATCACCTGGTGCCAACAGTGCAAATGATGCCAGGAAGAAGAGTATGATCGACGCTTTGAAGCGTGAGATCAGTCTTTTGAGAGACCTGCAGCACCCGAACATTGTGCAGTACCTTGGAGCTAGCTCTTCAGCGGAACACCTCAACATTTTCTTGGAGTATGTGCCTGGTGGTTCCGTCCAGACTATGCTCAACTCCTATGGGGCACTTCGGGAGCCTCTCATCCGAAACTTTGTTCGCCAAATCGTCACGGGTCTCGCATATCTCCACGGGCGAGAGATCATCCATCGAGATATCAAAGGTGCCAACATTCTGGTTGACAACAAAGGCGGTATCAAGATTTCCGATTTCGGTATCTCGAAGAAGATCGAAGCTTCCAACCTTCTCAACGGTGCAGGCAACAACAAGAACCGACCGTCTTTGCAGGGCTCCGTCTTCTGGATGGCTCCAGAAGTCGTCAAGCAAACTTCCTACACCCGAAAGGCAGATATCTGGTCTCTTGGCTGCTTGGTTGTGGAGATGATGACGGGAACCCATCCATTCCCGGATTGCTCACAACTACAAGCTATCTTCAAGATAGGTGGTGCAAAGATCAGCCCAACGATTCCGGAACATGCCAGTGCTGAAGCTCAAACTTTTCTGAAGCAAGCTTTTGAGGTCGAGCATACGAAACGACCAAGTGCTGAAGAATTACTCTTCAGCCCATTCTTGAACCCGATGACATAAAGGATATCTATATATACGATAGTTCACTGTTAATCTGCCACCCACCATCTCTCATTTCTACTGCATTGCAAGCGTTGGTATTGCATAGCATTCGGGCGGATCTCTATATATCTACTCCATAAAACGGAGAACGAACTTTCTTGTACACACCTTTTTACGTTTCACGAACTACGATTCCCATACCATTCTCATGCTGCAATAGGGGGTTGGTGGAGACTGCATGGACAGGTGTTGGGGTTTTATCACTGGCTGGTAATGATATGAGCATGGAGGGATAATGGATAGGTCTGGTCATGATGATGCAGCGCACAAAAGTGGATTGAATCCAAATTGTAGAATAGATGATGAGAATATGATGATACCTATCCAACCAAACAATCCTGAATTACATTAAGAGTGGTCACGTGCGTGCTTGAATATTGACTGGGCTCCACTACGACATTCCAGAAGGCTGCAGCCTAGGCATGTTCCACGGCATACAAGGTGCGACTCAAGACTCATTGGGCACTTGTTTTGAAATTTATTTGATCTGAAATCTATATATCCACCTCAGCTGCTCTCCTTCGCTCGGCTATCACAACTTCACACGGCACTTTCCTCTTCCACTTGCCAAACAGATGGTTCACAACAAACACAACCAAATACCCACTTCCATGACTTGCATTGGCATCTACAATCGCCGCTGCACCATGCCGTCCTCCCAACCAACACTCTACTTCGCCTACGGCTCTAACCTCTCTTTGACACAAATGGCGCAGCGCTGTCCGACGTCAAATTATCACTCTTTGGGCGTGCTGAAAGGCTGTAAATGGGTTATTGGGCCGAGAGGGTATGCGAATGTGGTTCAAGTGGAAAGCACTGAAGGAAAGACAGGAAAAGAAGGAGAGGAAGATATGGTGTATGGAATGCTTTATGAGTTGCAGGAAGAGGATGAGAAGGCGCTCGATGTAGCGGAAGGAGTGCCGTATGCGTATGAGAAGAAGCTTCTACCTATCGAAATCCTCACCACCTCGCCAGAGCAGACCCAACACCAAGGAAAGCAACTTGAAGCGCTGGTGTATGTCGATGTGCAGAGGAAGGATGGTGAGGGCACATGCAGGGAAGAGTATGTAGCGAGGATGAATCGTGGGATTAGGGATGCGGTTGAGAAGGGGATGCCGGAGGCGTATGTGAAAGAAGTGTTGAGGAGGTGGGTGAGGAAGGAGGATGTTCCGGAAGCTGTGGAGGATCCCTTTATGCCGCGATGAGGGGTGAGGAAAGGTTGAGGAGGCGGAGATGGATGGGAATGGGGAGAGATTAAGGGAGAGGTAGTTGGAGGTGGAATGAGGAGAAGGGGAGAGTTAGCAGTGAGAACGGGAAGTGAGAAATAGGAAGAATTGCATATGTGGATGGAGTCTTTGGGGCAGACGGATTACCTTGATACCTTGCCCAAATTTCAGCATTTCAAAAGACCTATGCATTATTTGCCGAATTTTGTGAAGTTCATAAGTCATTCCCTGAGATCTCTGCCCTTACTACTTGGAAGACGTAGGGAACTAGAGTGTGGTCACGTGATATCATTTGCCTAGCTCACCGATGTGACCCCTCGGAGGTCCCTTGCTTCCTCAGCACGTATTAGACGTGGCAAATCATGAAACACTGCAGCCTCACCCTTCTTCGTTGTCTTTGCTAGAATTAAGCTCAGTTGCCCGTAATGTCTTACCTAAGTGCAGTTCTGGCCTTGTTGCTTGGCTTAGCTACTAGGCTCATCTAGAAAGCCTACTCAGGGGTAGGTCTAGACTAAACTCTCTTTCTTATTATCTTCTCACATTACCTAAACCCTACCTTGGGTATTTTGTCGCCTTATGCCTCATTCTATACGAGACTACGGTATGTACTCAAGCTAAGCCGCCACAATCCCACGAGCACGTTCTGACAGCTTTGCAGATATCACTTCCTTCGCACTTGCCTAGAGTACCGTGGTGGTATGGACAAAGGCCTAGGTCAAACCAAGAAGCGGGACTATTCTCAGTTCCTTGAATGAGACTCTGTGGTTGCCATCCAGAACACACAACCTCCGCGAGTCCAGTCTGAACGGGATGATCTCTGATCACCATGCAGAGAAATCGATTTGGGAGCAATATGCCAAATGAAGGTCAGGACGTCAAAGACCTTGATGCAACAGTTGAAGAACTCAATGCCTCTCACTGCCCTCTCTGCCAATTGTTTAGATCTATGAGTCCCTCAACAAACTTCTACGAGGGAGGCACTGCACGAAGCAAGCAATGCCATCTCCGCGCATTCTCTGCGAATCGAGCATTTGCAGGTCTAACCTCGTGTGAGATGGGTGAAACACAAGATACGACGCTCATCGGCGTCGTTCGTGGCGATGATAAAGATGCGAAAAAAAGCTTCGCATCGTCCTCACAGCGTATGCTGGACGGTCTAGAAGAGACTGGGTACCTATGTTTGACTCTAGCGAAGCAGCAGATGTCCATTCTTAGCCTTCGGTTTCTCTCCGCAGAGTCTCTCGACTGGGAGTTTGCCGTGGGCTGTTTGACTTATTGCCAGGCGAATCATCGTCTAGTACGCCACGCAGTTGCGAGCCGCCCATTGAAGTTCCTTCGGGTAATCGATTGCCAAACTCGGACTATCACAACATGCTCCGTCGGGGTGCCAATATGTGGCACTATCGTATGTTTGGGGCCAACCTACCTCAGTTGCAACAAGTAATGCAGAACAGAACCTGCAAATAAAACTTCAAGACTGCCCCAAAGTCATCAACGATAGCATCAAAGTGACTTTGAAACTGAAGCTTCGGTACCTCTGAGTCGACAGATATTGCATCGACCAATCTAACAAGGACGACAAGCACAAACAAATTCAACAGATGGACTTGATCTACGCCAACGCTTGAATGACGATCGTTGCAGTAGCTGGTGATAGCCCTCATCATAGACTACCTAGTGTAAGAGGCACATTACGAAATTATCAACCTCGTCTTCGGGTTGGTGGCCATTTCATAGCATCTACGATGTCCCATCCCAGGAGCTCAGTTGGACGCTCCAAATGGTCTGCTCGAGGATGGGCCTACCAGGAAGGGTTTTGTTCGAGATGCCGGCTTGTTTTTCACCGATGAACAGCTCTTATATGAATGCAACGGGATGCATTGTGCCGAGTCGCTTTCTCTGCCATTGGATAAATTGCATATTAAATCCAAGAGGACGTTTAAGGAGAGTACGCCAAGGGGCGCCTTTGCGTACAAATCTCCGGGCCAGAAACAGTGGCAAATTATGTGTTATGTGTCAGAGTTCAATAGACGGGACCTCACGTACCCTGAAGACGCAGTGAATGCTCTTCAAGGAATCTTCAACTCTTTCGGCCAAAGCCGACGGCCGCTCTATCATTTCGTGGGCGTTCCTATTCCGCCTCCAAAGGCTTCTTTCGGAAACCATACCGTGTATAAACCCACATCTAGAAGCCTTGAAGAATGCTTTCTTATTGGACTTTCTTGGTTCTACACTGAGCCTGGTGAACAGAATTATCACTTTCCAAGTTGGTCCTGGGCTGGATGGATCAGACCGCTAGCGAATACTCTGCTGATCAACTCTGATTTGCTCCACAGGTTCCAGGAAACCAGACTGTGGATCGAGGATGATGACGAAAGCCTTCAAAGCTTTCCTGAACTCGAGCATTTGCCATGCTTCCTTTCACGGGGGTTCTGCAAGAATCGATTCATCCACATCGAAGCAAGAACGATTCAATTATCAGTCATTATCTTCATAGAAGTTCCATACTTGTTGCTACGTATTTTCTGAGCTCTAGGTATTATGCCATGCTTCGAGCAAATGGAAAGTTTCTATCTATGCGAAATTATGTTTAGAACAGAAGTACTCAGACTCCGAGCGAATGAGCCTTGAATCAGCAGAGAGGCTTTGCAGTGGTATGTATCATCGTAGGCCACGGAAGCGAAATGAGCGCTAAAGGCTTTGTTTTGGTGGTTGAGGAAATGGGTGAGTACGCGGAGTGTTTGGGCATTTTTCGATTTGGGTTTGATTAATACTTTTCAATACGACAAAACTGAGCCTCACGAGCCATGGAGGCTTACAGAAGCCTCGGTGTTGAGGGGGATTTTCGAAGGACTTCCAAATGTCAGGCGAAGAATCCGCCTCTGGTAGTAGAGTGGAATAGCTATTCTCATATAGAATAACATATATTCTTCAGTAATCAGCAGCTCGTCGGAAATAGGAAAACAGAACCATCTTCGCTATCGGAGGACCAATTCCCACTCCTGACAGCCTCCAGCTGGCAGACATAACATGTGTTCTCAAGTATGTCATCTTCTGTGTAGAGCATTGATCTGACTGAAATCCCCAGCCGGCTTGGTCCCTTAAGCTGGGAAACAACAACCTCCCATGACTCCTCTCGACCAAAGGAGCACATATGAGGACGTAGCCCATGACCCTCATTCTGGCAAATTATATTTGGCATTGCCTGTGGTTCAAAATCAACATCGAAAAGACTCTGAAGTGTTTCTTGGCTCCATCCGTCTGCACTGAGGACACCAATCTCAAGTTCGCGGGTAATGAAGGAGGGTATATCTACATCGCAGCTCCTCAACAATGCCCTATACTTTGAAAACGTTTGCGAATAGCGCATTGCAAGGCTTGTGGGAGTCTGACGGGCGAAACCTTTGTATTCAACATTCTGAACGAATCGATCATCTGCCATGATGTGTAAATCAAGTCCATTTCGAATAAGGAATTGGGCTGCAGGCTCAATTCTAGCATTCACCACCCGGGAAGCGATAAAGTGACCAGGAGAGAACCATTTTGTTACCTCAATATCATTGATAGACGTCACAGCCGACAAAAGCATCCTAAGGGTTTCAGTGTCAGAGCTTCGATGTGCCATTAGCTGCAATAAGAGGGTTGCAAATGTCCGGGCTATTGAGGGAATAGAGATATCCATCCTCGCGGTCAGACGAGGAAAGAGCCAGCGAAAAACTGCGGGCGAGGCCAGCGGGTGTGTACAAGCTTGACTGCTGCAAGACATCAAGACCAGGCTGCGAAGTCCCCAGAGTCCAGAACAGTTCATGTTGTCCCAGATCTCAAGATCCTCCCAGAAGAGCTGCAACGTGTTAACCCGGTCCGAGCACTTTGGCTCGGGCACATTGGGTGGTACCCTCAAGCATGCCCAAGTTGCTACGGTTCTGCTCACCAATTCAGCACCCAAATCGCCAATACTTGGGTATACTCACCCTCCCCCGTCAGTCTCGGTGCTTAAGTCTGCACCATGTTCAACTAACCACTTACAGAGATCGAACCTGGCAAACCGTGCCGCGACCTTTTGACATAAGCCTGAAGTCACAAATGAAGCGACTCAATGGGGAATCCTTACCATGAGAGGCGTAAACCCGGTTGAATCAGTGTCCCGTACTGATGCCAGACCTTGATCAAATAGGACTTGAACTGCTCCGACGTTACCATCCCGGCAATAGCCAAATATTGGGGCATCATCAGGAACTGCGCGATATGAGTTAAGACGAAAATTTATACCCTGAGTCGACATGGCCAAGTAAACTCGAAGCCCGTAACATAAGCCGCACCGAAGTAGCCACATAGCAGGGTGCAACATAGAACCAATCTGAATTTGAGACCATTCACAGTCGGAGTGCTTCTCACGTTTACATATGTCGGTTGTGCGTAATAAGGAAATCACAATACACAAGGTCCCCAGCAGGCGCCTGAAAGACCTGAGTTCTAGAATCATCCTAGGTGTTGCCGTTGTGTTTCGCAAGGGGATTAAAGATGAGAGTCTAGTGTTGGAACTTGCCTCCGCCTTGTGCCCAATGCTTATGCTTCCGAAGAGGGCGGATTCTAGTTCCGGAATTGAATTTTGAACTGTAGAGGTAACGGATGGTAGGATTGCATGCCTAAATTCGGCTCGAAGAACTGCAAGCAGTTCATTGAATGGTGGAGGCTTTGTGATTATTCTGTTTTGGGAAGACACAATCTCGCGTAGAGAGAGTTCGATTCCGTCAACGGTTTTCTTCAGAGACTCCTGCTCTTCCTTCACTCGTGACATGATTGTTATAGCTTCTTCGGAACTGATCCAGAGTGACGTTTTAGTCCAGCTTCATACATCAGCTGATTGGAAAGTATGTAGACTCTGATTTGCGTGCTAACCTTAAAGACTCTTGTCTTGCCAGTACAAGAGTCAACTTTGCATCCTTGAGCATTTCTCTGAATTTACGGACCTTTTCACTCTTCCATGCAAATTTGGCCGCGCTCCAAAGCTGCGCTCGCCGACTGGAAGAGTTGAGGCTTTTGTGGAATTGCGAAACTATGTTTTGTAGCTCTATCATACTGTGGTGAAGGTGCAGCAGGGCCATCAAGCTTGTGTCCATTGACTTGGTATGTGGCCGGGGAGATTTTGCTTCATGTTTTATGATCTCCACTATGTCCGTTATGATCGAGAGATCACTGAGGATGAATTGAAGTTCTTTGGGGGCGTCCTCAATAGATTGCCAGAAATCAGAGAGTGCTTGGATCTTCTCTGCCACCTGAATAGAGAGTGATATGACTGCGAGAACGCTTGATGTGCCCGAAAGTGCCTCCATAGTTGTCTGATAATGAAAAGGGAGGAAGCTTATTTGCTGAAGAGTTACCTGATGTATGTAATCCTACTGCTATGGGATATCAACACGGCTGATTGTTGAGGCCAATCTTTTGGGGAGCCTTGCCGGGAGCCTTGCCACGTAAACCATCCTAAGACAGGTAGATGCATAGTACGACGGCCTATCATAACGGTACTGCATGCTGGCCGTGTTCTCAGTCTGCTTACCCCGCCATCAACACCCACACCGCCGTTCCACTACCCATATCGATAAAAGCCAACAGATTACCGTCACATATTGCACATCTGATACATGAAAAACTGGCAAAGTAATTTGAGCTGTCGGGAATATATGGCTTCGAGCACTTCACGAGATAAACCATCTGGGAGAAACGTAAGTCCACTGATCGCGAGAATGCATGGTATGTAACAAGCCATTAGACCGCACATGGAGACAAAGCCGTATCATCTGAGGGCGTACAGAGGAAGTTTAAGACTCGTTGTAGGCCAATCATGGCAGGCTGGTGGACATGTGTTAGTTCCATTCCAGATACTAGGAATCACTGACTGACCAATTCTGAATAAGTGTGGATGTTTATCTCCGGTCGATAGCTGCTTGTATGGCTGGGTATGCAGTTATTGCGGACACTGTCATTGTACCAACTGTACAACGCATTAGTGGTACCCTAGAATCCATACTTGCGTCGAAAATTTGCGTCGTACCTATCATTCCCGTGGAAGTAGCGACATGGCAAGGTCAATTATTGCCTGTTGCCAGAGAAAGCAGACTGGCGTACGGCACCTTAACTACGACAGCCAATTCGAAAACTTCGGAGGGAAGGCAAGCGAAAGGGCAAAATTCTTCTTTCCTGCATACCTAGGTAAGTGAGGGCTTCGAAGCGAAAGCTGGACACAGGGCTTGGTAAGCTGAAAGGTGCTATAGAACAGCTCCTCTACTTGATACCTCTCCTCGCACAAATTCACAACTCATCCCTCTTCATCATCCCCGTCGGCACCGCCCTCAACCTAAACATCGCCGCCCCATGCGAATCCACCGTCGCAGTAATCGTCCCACTCGGCATCACCGTCGTCGTCACATTCCCCAACAACAACGTATCATTATTCGCCAACCCCTCCGCATAGCTAGTCTTCGTCGCATTATATCGTCCAGCTCCCACCTGCGTAGCATTATATCCAGTCGTGGCATTACCCACCGCACTCGATGCAGAAATAATACTCTCCGCCTCTGCCTCACTCATCCTGTTCGCCCACAGATCTCTCACTTCCCAGCTCATCTTGACTTGAGCAGCGGTGCCCTTAGCGCCGTTATCTACGAAGATGTCTGCGAGCGTGGCGTTCATGACCATGGTTTCGTTCGCGCCGTTGATGAGCAGGACGACCATGTCGGAGTATGTGCCTCCAGTGGTGGATTTCAGGCTTCCGGACCACATCTGAATTGCAGAGCCGCCGTACACGTCCGCCGAGGTGGTAGAGTATATCCAGCGGCGAGCAGCGGAGCTACCGCTTGGGTCTTGGCTGACTGCTATAACGGCGGCGTTGGAGAGGATGGCGAGGTCCTTTGGTGGGATGACGCGGATATCGTTGCCCATAATGAGAGGACTTTTTGCCGCAGCCCCTATTTGAGAAAACGTGAGAAACTTGGGAGGTAGTTCAGAAGGGGAGAGACTTACACATGCTGAAATGAGCTACGTATTCAGCGTCAGTCATAGCGCCGTTTCCTACCTCGAGCATATCGAGATCATTCCAGGCTCCGGGTTGTGCTTTGGAGACAATGAAAGAGGCTTTGTTCATGATGTTCGTGACTGAGCAGTGGAAACCTGGGAGACCGCAGTTCCAGGCATCGGGACCATCACTGCCGGTTGTTAGCTTGCCTTTAAATAGTAGTGATAGGTAATTGTTACCAAGGACATCTCGCATCCGGCTCGTCCCAAGAATCATAGACGTCTCCTGAGATTCTCCAGCTGTTGGCAATAGTCGAGCCCCAGTTCCACGGATAGTCCTCGCCCCAGTTGCAAAGAGAATATAGAATTGGGCGTCCAGTAGCGTTGAGAGCATTCGCCATGGTTGCATATCTGGAATTGCATGAGTGTAAAATTTCTATCAAGTATGAGGAGTGACTTACCGGGCCTCACTGATCTGCTGGTTTCCGGCCTGTCCCATATTGTAACAGTCTAGCATAAGCGACCAGTCAATACTTGTGCCCCGTACAACGTCAAGAGTACACATGGACGAGATCTGAACACCACTGGGCCTAGGGAACAAAGAAAGTCTAAGCTTACTATCATATTTCAAATAATCCACACCCCACTCCGCCCACGTCTGCGCATCAATGGTCTCATACCCCAAACTGCCCGCATACCCACCACACGTATACTTTCCGGCATCAGAATACATGCCAAAGCCCAGACCCAGTGCATGCAAATCATCCGCCACTGCCGCCATGCCGCGCGGGAATTTTGTCGGGTCCGCAATCAACGAATTGTTGTTGGAGGCATTGCGGCCTACGGACCAGCAGTCGTCGAGGATAACGTAGTGGTAGCCCAGGTCTTTGAGTCCGTAATCTACGATCAATTGGCCGGTTTGCAGCAGCAGTGTCTCGGAGACTTGGCAGCCGAAGGCGTTCCAGTTGTCCCCTGAGTTTGAATGTGTTAAAATTTGAGGATGGATGGTATGGGAGGAGGGAAGACTAACAGCCCATTTGGGGAGTAATTGCAAGGCCATTGTCAACGGCGCCGGCTTGTGTAGCAAGCAAAGCCGCAGTGGCTGCTGCTGTTATGAGATTTCTGAAGGCCATATTGTCTTTTGGAAGCTTGAAGGTCTCGACTGTCCGTACTGGCAAACATTCTCAAGCTGCTGCGGGGAGCATGCCCCTCATATACTCTTCTTCTCATAGCCCCGCAGATCCCCATGGTAACCTTTCCGTTCAATGGCATGACAAGATCTTACATCCCTGCCACTTTCAAGGCCTGCTGGCCCATGACTTCACAGGCGCACAGGGAAGAGAAGAGACGAAAAGCTTGTTGAAGGCCTCGCTAAGGTTAAACGTTGCCTGCACTATCCACGTCGGGATAGGTGCTGCATGCACTTGCAGGTACATGAACGAATGTAGAGTTCGGAAGCAGTTATACATCCGTACCGGCCGATTCTTGGGGCTCCATATTGTGCCGGGCTCCATATACCTACCACTCGACCGTCCAAGAATCTTCCTAGAATGAGGACGATCACTTTACCTTCTTGGAACTTCAACCGCTAGAACTCTCGTTATAACATCTCTAACGGAACCATAGACGCGGTAGAAATATGCACCAAGATCTTGGATGGTTGCAAGTGACAGGCAAGTGTAAGCCGTTTGACGTAGGTGCCGAAAAAACACCGCAGTTCGCTTCCCCGCTAAAAGCCCTCCGCACTTGACAGGGGCATCTCCACCGGCGGAGATGGGATCCTCTAATTGGAGCGGAAAAATATCAAGCCATGGCGAGGTTCGAGGAGAAAGAATACGGAGACGGGCTCGAGATGATGAGAGAGATTGTCGAGAATCATTCGCTTTCGGGCAACAACTCGCTTTGAGCTTGATGACTTGTCATCTGATGTTGTGACTTTTGGATGGACTCTGAGCAGACCCGTACATGCAACTGTCCAGGTCTATCCTAGTAGATTTACATGAGAAGAATCGCTCACTGAATTGTGCTTTACCTCCCACCATATAGTATATTTTACAGAAGTACTTGTGAAGTTCATCCCAGCCAGGTTCTATGTCCTCTTAACCTCCAGCAACAGCAGCTCCCACCGCCCCAGCTAACTCAGTAAATAGCACGCCTTTGAGAAGGGTGCTGCCATATCCTTCTGCCCAGTGTCCGGCATCACTCAACTTCTTCTTCCACTTCTCCTGCTGTTCAGGACTCAATTCAGTCCAGCTCTTGCCTCCATGCGGTCCATGCTTTTCCTCATCGTGGAGATGAGCATGGACTTCATCACCGCTAGGAGCTTCCTTGAGGAGGAAGACACCTTCAGCTGTTTCCACCGCTCCGCTCTTCAATTGCTCAAAGAACTCAGGAAGACGAAGTGCTGAGCCCATGGTGGGAGTGAAATCCGTTGGGACGATCGTGTCCACTACTGTTTTCGAACCCTCTGTAATGATTGAGTTATAGCCCAAAGGGAATTCGTAGGGTCTTCCAAGTCTCTCCTGCCAGATGACCGGCAAACGATTCCTTGCATTCAGGTACACAGGCACTCCACCCCTAATCTCCAGAATGCCCTGGATGACAATAGCAGCCAGTAAGATTCCAATGATGGAAAGCACAATTCCCATTCCAAACACAGCTGCGCTGGACGGCAAGGCGACCACGTATCTTGGAGTCTTCGACTGTCCGCGCTTCATAGATAACGGAACTGGGAATAGCGGGAATGTGTGTACAACAACAGTATTGCTTACACTCACACTCGCCAACTTCAAATACTGCGGCGGCGTGCTCGCTGTGACTGGATGAGCAGGCGGCGTGAAATTCGAGAACGCAACACCCGTAATCTGGTACGGATGTGCATTCTTGAACGTCTTGAACGGTTTGATTTTCGTGATCATAGAAACGCCTGCCTCGACTTGGAGATCGACCTTAAACAGGGACAGCGAGATATCGTGACCCGCGACTGCGATGACGAATTGCGTGTAGCCCTGCGGCGCGGATGGAGAAATGGGGGGCGTAAGATTTACTACAGCCATGCCAGTAGCTTTCTTAATACTTTCCGGCAAACGATGTGACTGCACCAGCTTACACTGCACCTTTCCACTAGGATGCACTCTCAAGATCTGAAGTACCACTCCTCCATTACTGTGTATATTCGTGAGCATGAGAAGGAAGTCTTTCGTCAACCATCTCATCGCCCGAAATGAAGGTATGGTGGGGTTCTCGTTCGTCCGCGATGCTGGAGTGATGTATATGCATTCTGGCTCCTCGTCATCCATATCCGGAGATATCTTCTTCATGTATATATCCCTCGCATCGCAGTACCCAAACAGATACTCATCATCGCCCGTCTGTATGACGTCCACATCTTCCGCCTCCTTGTTACTCTGCAGCGCTCCTCTCGATTTCAGCGGCTTAAGTGAAGATGTATCAAACAGGACTATTTCCGAGTTCTTGGCCAGTCCCGTCGCCACAGCTCCAAGTTGCGCCTGGCCTGGGAAGGGTTTCGAAAGTCTCGTAATTCGCTGATATGAATCCTTCTCTTTCCCTCGGAAGACCGTAGCTCTAGAGAGCTCCGAAATCGTACTCGACGGGCCAGCCTTCTCCTCAGCAGCTTTCTTCGCCACAGGCTCTATCCCGAAGATCCTAAAATGCGCGTTCTTCCCCTTCTCCACATCCTTCGGGCCCGAATTCACGCCCGCAAATACAAGGCTTCCCTTCCCATCCCGCTGTCCAACAGCCAAACTCGTAACATTATCTTCGTCTTTGGCGAGTTCTATCTCGTCTACCTTGACGATTTCTTCTGGTTTCGAGGTATCGAAGATAGTCTATTGTCCAGAAGCAAACAAATTAGTCTTCTGTCTCTTTGCAGAGTGTAGGCGCAGCACTTACGATCTTGTTCCCCACGCCACTTCTCCCCGCGCCTCCACCTCCTCCCACGACCAGGCGCGAGGAGTCTAGAGGGTCGAAATCGCATGCGTAGAGTGGGTAGTCGAGCGTCACTTTCGCGGACGGGATTAAAGGCGCCATTTTGCTCTGGTACCTTGTGGAATAGCTGCGATGTTCCTCTTGGGCTGCCGTTTCTTTCGCAGCCGCGCCTATCTCTGGGGGGTCGATTTTGAGGCTCAGTCGGCACTTCGAGTTTCAGTATTCGCTGACTGATACTTTCTCGAGCGGTGAAATGTATAGAATCGAAAGGGCACAGACTCGTGAAAGCGGCCGAGTTGCAGTCAAGCTGTCATGATTTCAGGTTTGGTTCCCGAGCTCAGGCATAGATCAAGGTCATGGGCAGCTTCTCAGCCGTGAAAGTTGGGAGCCAATGAAAGGACAGATCTGCGCCTCCCTTGGCCAACCAAGCTAACCCCAAACGGACGAGTACGAGAATCTGGGATGCAGATGCGCCATGTCTAAGGATATGCACATTGTCTTTCAAGGACTCACTCTGTTGCAGGGATGCTTCTGGAGCACGTACTAAAGGACAAAAACACAACCGCCACTATGGGGCGGCGATGGAAGAGATATTTGTATTCCACGCTTGATATTATAGAAGCTGGTTGCACAGCACGCAGTGCTCTCCCTCAATGAAACATTGCTTAGCCTGATCTTTTCCTACTGTCATTCCCTAAATGATTGTCAAAGGAGCTATCGTCATCGAAGCCTCTGAGCGGAAGTTGGGATGAGCGAAATTAAAAGGCTATAGAGGACCTAAAGAAGGAAGCTTTTCTAAACCTTTCGCCCAGCTTCCTTCACTCCAGCACAGCCCAAACTCGTGACGAAAGCAAACAGTTCCGCAGCAGACTCATAGCATGGAGTCCTTCTTGACAGTGTAGCATGATGGAAGTAGACTGGGTGGTCCGAGCGCTGTTATTATATAGCTGTTATAGCCTGAGTTTTAGGCACACAACCTCTTAGTAGTTACTATTATTGCGCTAGGAAGGATAACTTTCTTACTTGTTTTTCACTTGTAGTGTTTTAGGGGCTTCTTGAACAACATTTGAAATATTCAATGGCCCTATCAATCATATTTCGAAGAGGTTGTAACAAAGTTTGGAACAGGTCAAGCAATACAGGACTTCAATTATTCAAATCTTTTATTCCATTCAGTTCTACCTTGCGCCGTTTCTCTTCGAATCCGCATGAGCCTCAACTAATAACTCATCTCTGCATATCCTCAGTCCATCGAGGTCAATTTCGTTCCAGATCACGTCATCTGCTACCTCCACTGAGAATACTTAACTTCAAACTCAGAAAGAGCGAGCAAATCAATATGATCCTATCCCCATTTGCCTGTATCATTGTGTGGCCAATCGATCCATGGTCGATCGCTAAATACGCTTTATAGTGCTGACCCGCTTGCAAAGTGTCGAGAATCCAGAGAGCGAAATTAATCGAAAAACTGCCCACCCCTAACGCCGAGAAATTTATGTCGGTCATATGTACAAGACCAACAGAGATCCATGAATGAAGTCCTGCGAAAATGAAGGATCCCAAGCTGAGTCCTCGGCTTTTCCACACCACCAGCATATCGAATCATCCACATGATTAAGAGGGCCTGCAAAATACTTTTCTGCGAAATTTACTTGGCGTGCTTGCGGAAAGCAAGAAGCTCAGCCAAGCTCCCAAGGGTGCATCCGTGCTTCAGGAAATCGTGCTGGAGAAGTTCGTTGGCGGATGCTCTGCTTCGGATGTCGACGCACAGGCAGACCGAAAGGAAAGCCTTCAGCTCTTTGCTGAGCTTCTCGGGTTTCTTTAGGCGAGGGGTACCATTGGTTGCGATAAGATATAGCGCCTTCAGAGGCTCCTCGTTGAGATAAGGCGGCTCAGATTCAATCATTTCAATAGCCATGATACCCAATGACCAGATATCAACCTTGGGGCCGTATTCCTTCTGCTTCACAACTTCAGGCGCCATCCAGTATGGTGTACCGACCATGGTAGCACGCTTCGACTTGGATTCGGTGAGCTTGGCACAGAAACCGAAATCAGCTGCCTTAGGTTAGTCTGAGCTTTGGAAAGAAAATACCTAGAAACTTACTGATCTTGACGTTTCCACGTGCATCAAGAAGAACATTGTCAGATTTGATATCACGATGAATGATTTGTTGGGCATGCAAGTGCTCAAGGCCGCGACAGGTCTATATTCGTTAGTTTGCGGGTATCTAAAACTACGAGAAAACTTACTTCGAGACAAATAGTAGAGATCTGGTCCTCAGAGATGTTGGAGTTGTTGTCAATAACGTCAGTTAAGGCACCACCCTCCATATACTCCATAACAACCCACAGCTCGGTGAAGTTGTTTCTCAAGAAAGCATCGAGGAAGTTGACGATGTTTCGGTGCTTGCTGTCCTTCATGACCATGATCTCGTTGACGATCAGTTCCTTCCTTGGTTGGTGTGCCAGGTCCATCTGCTTGATAGCGACCTGGGCCTTGCTCCCTTGCTGGCGGAGGACTTCTCTAGCAATAGGCGACAACGGGTTTTCCTTGACCTTCGCAACATACACTGAACCAGAGGCACCTTGTCCAATCTTTTTCTGCTTGGAGTAGGACAAGTTGGGGTCATCCTTGGAAACGGCTTCCTTCAACTTCGCCATGACTTCGTTCTCAGACATGGTAGACATGCGAACATCCTGCTTGCGTTCCGCAGGTGGCTTAGCAGTCAAAGCGGCCTCGGCAGCCTTTACAGCATCATTCTGTTGAACGCCGTTGTTTGCGGGTTGCTTTGGCGCAACATTAAGAGGCTTGACTTGATTGACTGGTGCTGGCAATCTCGAAGGAGGCTGCTGACCATTGGCCGGTGTGCGAGGTGCTGGTGATTGAGTACCATTCGGACCATTTTGGTAGCGAGGCTCCTGAGGTCTAGGTACACTTTGTTCGGTTCTTCCAGGTGAACGGGTTCCACTGGTCTGCTCTCGAGTAACAGCATTTGAGCTATTCTGAGTCGCAATCGGAGGACGCTGGCCGTTGCTCGGAGTTGGGGCAGAGGGAGCTTGTCTTTGAGTTCTCAAGGATGCTGGAGCCTGACTTGATTGTAGTGCTCGCGGAGCAGGCGGCGGAGCTCTTGATGGATTGTATCTATCTGCAGGTGCAGGTCCTCCTCCAAATCCGCCTACCTCTTGTTGGGCAATTTTTGGTCTCGTCTGTGGCAACGAAGCATTATATTCATCCATGTCTCGGCGATTTTGCTCCTCCATGTCTCGCTCTCGCTGGCGCTGAGCCTCCAGTTGCTTCTGGCGCTGATCCTCGCGTACTTGTGGGTCAACATAGTTTGATGCCATCTGCTGCATCTGCTGGCGCTGTTGCTGCGTCTCAGGAGGAGTTGGCCGTCTGGGGGCATTGGCTGGACTCGTGGAACTGGCAGAGCCGAAACTGTTATTTCTTTGTGTATTCTGGATTGGCCGCGGTGGAGCTACATTTGTGCCACCCAGTCCATATCCGATCTGCTTATTTTGGTTTCCGGCCACTGCAGGAGGCGTTGGTGTTAAGCTTGGGTACTGGTTTGGGTTCTGAGCCCGCTTCGTGATATCCGAGTAGAACTCCAATACCTCGAAAACAGCCTGCGGATTGCGCTCATAATCCTCCTTGGTAATGGCAGAAGAGTTGAGGAGTTTGGACCACTCAGGCGGTAGACCAACGAACTCTCCTGTCTGCGGATCGAAACCGACATGGACTGAGTGAGCGAAGTTGGTTGGGTTGCTGACACCTCCCATGCCAGGACAGCGCGCATAAATGAAATCTATCCACTCGTAAAGATCGTCATCGCCCTTAACCTTGATCTGTAGAGTTTTGGCAACTCCATCATCCTCTCCTGGGTTCGTAGAAGTACCATTGATCGCTCGTTTAATCTCGAAAATGGTGCCTGCAGCCTCAACACGCGAAACGCCCAACACATCTTTGAGAATTATCGAATAAGAAACCTTTGCACCCTCCGCCTTGTGGAAATCCAGTGCTTCCTTTCGCAATATCATATATTTCTGCTTCCACGGATTGATGAAGTTTTTGCCTTCCTTCACGGACGCCCAGCCTTGTTTGATAACACTGACTCCATTGCCCTGTTCCATGCTCGCTTTCGCTAGAGGAAGGGAGACGGTGGAGCCTGTGTAAGTTGAGGTCGTTGTGCGCGTGATGGGAGAGTTGATGCTCATTTGAGACATGTTGCCAGGTAAGTTTGCAGTAGAGGGTGTAAGATTAAGTCGAGGTCGATCTGTTGGAGGTCGAGGAGCTGGGCCAGGGTTCATGAACTGACCCGGTGTGTAAATACTGTAGGCGGGAGAGTAGTCAGCCATCATGTTGAGCATCAACAATAATACGCAGAGACCGTGGCCATGAAGGACAATATAAAGCAAAAGATATTGTAGCGTGAAATATAATGTTCAGCCCCCCCGTGAGCGGGTGCTGGGCGATCCACCTTCGAGGTCACCCCGTGTTTCCAGATGTTGTAACACATCGTGATCTGTGCAAAGGGTGCAAAACGAGCATACCTATTTTGTGAAGCCATTTTCGCAAAATGGAGGGATTACAAATAATGTGACCTTGTGTATTTTATTCAAAGGCGCAGTCAATTCTGGCTGCGGGGTATCGTCAAGGAAATCGTGATCGTTCTAGAGACCCCGCGACAATTAGCACAATGCGATACAATGAATCATTAGTAAGTGCAAAGGTAGGGGCACATACAACTCGGAGCCGTCATAGGCTCGTATCGCTGAAGTGTCGTATAATCGTTGTCTGCTGCAGGTTCGAGGTTCACCGATCCTCAACCGAAAGGCGGCTTCCCGAATCGCACAGCGTCCAGCGGTTTCGATAACCCTTTCAGCGGCCCAGCAGACGTCAATCCGCGTCGGATGGGATTACTCGGACAGGCGGTGACGGCGTCGTCGCAGCGATGAAGGAGCAGGTGAAGCTTTCGAGATTGTTGAAAGGTGTGAGTTGCAGTTGATTAAGGTGAAGCCGCCTATTGGGTTAGCGTCGCGCTTGTCGGAACCTAATGGCCTGGGCGCGGCCCCTTCAACCCCTTGCTTTTTCAAAGTTCGAGAAGAAAGACTCGACTCTATTGGCGGCGGTATTTAAAGAAAAATACTCTAGGCCTGGGTGGGTACGACTAGGTCTGGGATAGAGACGGGAAGGGAGGGGCTTTTGGGTTTGAAGCCAGGTACAGGAGCCAAGGAGAGCATTCATGAGCACGAATTCACATATGAAGCGTAGATGAATGGGCACAACGGTCTCGAGAAAGTTGAGAGAGGTCGATGTCTACTACAAGTATCAGATCTGGCTGAAGAGCGCATGTGTAACTGTACAGACTCGAGGCGCTGTACGGCATATTACCCAACCATGCGATTATCTAAGGCAACTGATGCTCTGTGTCGCTGTCACAGACTTGGCAGTCGTAGAAGCTCTTTATGCTGACCGTGTGTTTCAGATTCGCAGTTCCTAACTCTGTTGGTACCCAAGCTGCGAGAGTGCTGTTACTGGAAATAAGTCTACCCCCTATTTCTATTCCTAGTGACGGACCGCCTCTACAAGTAGCTGCATGGCCTTTCTACCTTCATTTGCCTCCCTTCTTCGGCATTCAAGCTTTTTCTCTTGCATAGGTCAAGAGATGTGGCTGGTCAGCATTCAGCGAGTCAACTCGCAGAATGCGTCGAAGCGACCTCGTCTGGGAAGCAAAAACTCCGGGCGGCACCCTCGATAGGCTCATGCCGAACCTCTTGAAACAAAGACGCTCCTCTCTAATTTGCGTGCTGATGTTTCCACTGGGTGGGGTGCTGTCACAGAAGAGACTTGCACGGCCCTCGTTTGTTTCTCGAGGGTTGCATAGTTGAGAGATTTGAAGAGCATGTCAGTGGCTGCGGGATGTGCTCTTTATATTCATGCAAACAGAGATTTTCCATGCATCAGATATCGCTGTCGTGCAGCCGCTTGTGCTTTTCCAGAAGTTCTTCGAGCCCGAGCACGAGCGTCAGATCTGCCGCCGTCGAATCGCCAAGAAGGGAAGGTACGAAGCCGCACGTGAGCATTTCACGCTGTGGACATGGGATCACATTTTAAGAAAGTTTGGGCTAAACGATAATACAAATACTTCAAGTTCGCTTTTTATGGCCCTAACAAATCTGTGCGATCTGTCCGTCTACAACTAGTTTAGTAAACTTCTAAGCTTGCGACATTCAGTTCGTCCTCAGAGAATCTAGCGCACGGGTACCTCCGCCTCCTGACCCTCAAAAGCAGGCAACTCCTTCTCGATGTCCGCCCAGACCTTCTCGCCTTCCACCAGAGACTTAATAGCCGCCAGGATCTTCGCCTCATCAGCACGAACCTGCTTCGTTGAATCTCGGTCTCGCAGTGTATAGGTCTTGTCTTTGACACTCTGGAAATCGACCGTGATACCGAGCGGCGTGCCCAATTCGTCGTTTCGGCTGTAACGCTTACCAATCGACGCTGAAGAATCATCGACTCGGCTAGAGACACCAATGGAGCGGAGCTTGAGTGACATGTATTTGATGAGTGGCTTGAAGTCCTCGTGGGAGGAGAGGGAAACAAGCAGGACTTTGGTAGGGGCAACAGTTGGCGGGAACGAAAGGACCTAGTATCTGTCAGTGCATAATTCTTACATTATTAAAAAGTAACCAAACTTACACCGCGTGCTTCCTGTGATGGATCGTCACCAGCATTGCCGCGAGTCCAATAGTTGTGCTCGAAGAGCGAGTACAGAATTCTGCCAATACCGAATGAAGGTTCGATGACATTTGGCGTGAATTCACGAGTGTTCTCAGTGCGCCTTCGTCGCTCGATGACAATCAGATCCTTGCTGACCTCGACCTTACCGTTACCAACACCCTCAATATCGATACTGATTTTGCCATCCTTCTTGAGTTCTTCGGCCAGCATCTCTCGCTTAGCTTGGGGCAAAGCCTCGATAGCCGCCTCGACTGTCTTGCCATCCTTCTTGAAGTGTGGACCAAACTTCTTCTTGTCAAGTTCAATAACCCACTCCTCGATAGTAATAGGCTGCGCTAATCTTTCTCGGACCATCAGCGGAGCACCTGTCTTCTTTGCGTGAACCGAAAGATCATATGCGCTTCTGTCTGCACAGCCGACACACTCGATCCAACCGTAGCTAGTAAGCAACTCGGCATCCCAGCAGTCAGCTGCGTAGTGAGCCATCTCGTTCGCCATGTGTTGTCTGAACCGGATCTTGGTCTGGTCAACACCAATTCTCTTCAAGAAGAGGTGAATACGAGCAAGGAAATAGCCCAGAGTCTCGTTGTCAACAATCTTATCAGCGACAGCCTTGCCAATTGTGATCTTCTCAACATGGGTCTTGCCAGCCAACTGTGTATGACGGTTCAGTAAGACAAGCTCGACGTCCTTGACTTCTTCAAACCGAGCATGTTTCTTACCGCCTTGAGGATCGACGTAATGCTCAATCTCGGCCATCAAAAACTCGCGAACTCGGAGGAGGCCAGATCTAGGGGAGATTTCGTTACGGTATGATTTGCCGATAGACGCTGAAGCAAAGGGCATTTGCTGCTGGTTGAACTCTAGGAGCTTGGCGAAGTTAAGGAATTGACCTTGAGCGGTTTCCGGTCTCATGTAGCCTGGAACATTGCTGCTTGGGCCAATGGAAGTCTGGAACATGAGGTTGAAGGCGACTGGAGGTTCCGGTTGAACACCGCTAGCAGGATTCTTCATATCGTACTTCTTGATCAACTGGCCCAACTCCTCGCCGTTGTAGTTGTCGATTCTCGCCAGAATCTCCTCGTACTCCTGCACAACGGCATCATCAAGCTTAACTGCCTCAATGTTCTTGACCTTCTTCTTCTTTTTCTTCGGGTCCTCCTCCTTCTCCTCAACCTTCACACCTCTAGCCTCCTTATCACCCTTCAGTCTTGCCTCCAAGATTTCCTCGACGAAGTGATCTGCTCGAATGATGTCGCCATTCTTCGAGTCCTTGCACATCCAGTCTGCGAACTTGTCCACGTGCCCACTTGTCTTGAGAACCTCAGCAGGAGTCAAAACCGTACAATCCACCTCCAACATATCCTCCTCGAGAACAAAGTGTTTGCGCCATAAATCAATGACATTCGCTTGCAGAGCACAGCCTGGTGGGCCATAATCGTAAAGACCAGCGATACCCCCATAGATCTCGAAGGAGGGAGTGTAGAACATGCGCCGCCGCAGCATGGAATCGAGGACGGGACGGTCAAGGGGCTGGCCCTTGAGCGTGGTTGTCGACATGGTAACCGGTGTTTCGTTCTTGAATTTCGGTGGTTGGTATCTTTTGTTTTGTGTAGTTGCTGTAAAGCTTCGTGTGTAGATTCGTAGGAAAGACTTTTGCACCGTGCCAGCAGTTCGTGCGAAGCTGCAGAAGGAGCGCATTCACCTTGGACTCATCCAATTGAGGCCTGAGTCTTTCGATTGTAAACAGATCTGCGAAAGTGCGGTCGGTTCCTTTTGTTTCAACTTTCCCTATGACTCTTTCTGCCCGCTTTCTGCCAAATAGCCTTGTCGACGCGGCGCGGCAGAATCTCGGATGAATAGAAATCCCGAGAACTTTTTTCCGAGTTGCTTTCTTGAGGCTTTGGATACAATCAACACCTACCCCGCAACGCAACAAAATGGGGTCTAAACGAGTGAAACCCCTTTCCTCGAAGGCAGCTTTGCCATTTAAGACTGGGAACAAGTTTAAGAGGCAGGATCTCCATATCAAGCAGAAGAAAGCTCGCGACATCCTTCGACGAGACGAGAGGTTCAAACGAAAACGAGAGGAAGACAGGGACCCAGAGCTGAGAAGAGAACGATTGGCAAAGAATGTTCCGATAACAATTGATAAGAAACGAGCCTGGGACGATGTCGATGGAGACGGATTGGGAGTTAGTGTAGATGTGGAGCAATTGAAGAGGAGGCGCATTGAGGAAGCGGAAGCTGCAGAACAAGAGCCATTGCAAGAAGAGAATGAGGAGGAAGACGACGATGCAGACAGCATGTTGGACCCAGAATCGGACGAGGAAGAAGACGGTGAAGATGGAGAAACCAGTACAAACCCAGCAAAGAGTCGACCTCGCGCGGCCTCCAATGCTCCATCAACGACAAGCACAAACCTCGACCTAACACCCTCCTCACTCGCTCTCAAATTCCCTACACTTTTCACAGATATCCCACCGCCAACACCCAAAATCCTGCTCACTACATCTCTCAATTCGACTCTACATCAAGAAGCAAAACTACTTTGCACCCTCTTCCCAAACAGCACCTACGTCCCACGCTCCTCACATCGTTACGGACACAAATTCTCATTAAGAGAAATCTCGAAATTCGCCACAAACAGAGAATACACATCAGTCATTCTGCTCAAAGAAGATTCCAAGAAGCCTACAGGCTTGACAATAGTCCACTTGCCCTCAGGACCAACATGCCATTTCAGCATAGCGAATTGGGTTGAAGGCAAGAAGCTCCCTGGACACGGAAACCCGACCAACCATTACCCAGAAATGATTCTTAATAATTTCCGCACACCACTTGGTCTCCTTACTGCTCGTCTGTTTCTCACACTCTTCCCGCCTCAACCAGAACTTCAGGGCCGACAGGTGGTGACATTACACAACCAAAGAGATTACATCTTCCTGCGGCGGCATCGATATGTCTTCCGCGAGAAGCGAGAGACGGAGAAGAGCGTAGTGGGAGCGGATGGCAAGGTCGTCGAGGGTGTTGAGGGCATCAGAGCAGGGTTGCAAGAACTAGGTCCCAGATTTACGTTGAAGCTAAGGAGAGTGGACAAGGGTGTTGGACGGGCAGGTAGTGAGGGTGAAGATGCTGTGCAATGGGAATGGAAAGCTGGCATGGAAAAGCAGAGGACGAGATTCAATCTCTAAATCGGAGATTGTGGCTGTAAGCGCGATGAACGAAGATACCACAATTTGCAGGCTTTTGACAGCCCAGAACAAGTCTTTGCTATGAGAAGGTCAATACTCGATTAGGCCACCGATCGCCTCTTAGTCCAGGCCCTGATTTACTACGTGTCGAGGCTGTTTCCTTCCATCCCTTCTACTTCTTACTGTTCTTTGGATCTGGGGAATAAAAATATTTTTTTTTTTTTCTTTGGGCTATTTGGCTTTGGACCTGAATTACTCGTTTTATGTTATTCACTTTCTAGAGGTCTGGAAAGTACCAATGATCCGGGTTCTCTTGCGTTCAATGTTCTCGTGCTATAATATTCTCTCACGATCACATATTTATACGCTTTCAAGTGAAAAATAGGAAGTATGGAATTTGTTGCAGTCATAAAACGATCAAATTATTTACATCGCGCCTAGATCGCCTCCAAAAAAATCCGTTAAACGCCCATTGCTATCCACCACCTTTAGAAAGAAAAGAAAATCCAGCTACACTACAGGCCTCTGCGCAGCGCTGTGCTTCGTCCTCAGATGCCTTTTCCAGTTCTCCTTCCTCGGGAAACCTTTCGGCACGGGCCCAAACCCCGAGTACTTGCACGACGACACTGAGCAGAAGTACATCTTCGAAGTCTCGTGCACATCATTAATATGCCGCTTGACGTCTTTCGGCGTCTCGAAGCCACGGCTGCAATGGGAGCATTTGTGTGGATGGGTGTGAGACTTCTGATGCCGGCTTTTTCTTGTTAGTTGTAAACATGGAGTGGGAAAGAGGAAGTACTCACTTGTACTCGTGCCTCAGAGCAAATGACCGCTGGCATCCTTCGAATGGACAGGATAGCAAGCGCGTTCCGTCGGAAGAAGGCGAGGATGAAAAGGATGCTGGCGTGAGCATTGAGGTGGTATTCGACGGCTGTCCAAGCAAGGACGAATGACCAGCGTAGCCGGGCGAAATGGGCGTAAGTAGCGCGGGAGTCGCAAGTAGATCAGGTTCTTCAAGCGAGTGTCTCTGGATCTCCGGTACTGGAGAATTACAGGTAGCGGAATGACTGTCTGTAGAAGGAAAGTTGGCTGCTAGGCCAGAAGTTATGTCTTTCGGAGTTGTATAAAAGAGCGTTGTGGTCCGGATCTCGGGCTTGGACGAAGGACTGGCAGAAAAGGGTCCATTGGTGCTGAGGCTCATCATTTCAATTTCGAGTAAGTCGTTTTCTATGGTAGAAGGAAAGATTGGATCTTGTAGTGACAGTAGGGTTGTTAGGAAAATGTCAGGATGAGGTATATACCTCTCCCCATGGTAGAAGGCCAGGTATCGTTCTCTAGGTGTTGGTGACCAAAGTTGTCGAGGAGAGGCGGAAAGGATTTCACGCGTCGGCGATGGGCTAGGACCTTCATCTTGAACAGCCGAATCAATGATGAATGAATCCTAAGGCCAGCCCGGGCCTCTACCACTAACTGGTGGGCGAGGCCCCCGAAGAAGCCATGGTGGAGCGACAGCCTGACGGCGTTACTTCGTGCTGCGTATGCCGCGGCGTGAGCTGGCGTGAGTTCGCGTGAGCTCACGTATGCTGCGTCTATCCGGAATGCCCGTTGAATCTCGAAGTCTTTGGGAAGTTCGGACTTTCAAGACACAGTAATCAGAAACAAGACAGAGAGAGGAAACCGAGGAAGCATTTATACCCAAGTGCAGGATCGTGAGCAAATTGAGGCCCACGAGGCTCTGGCTTGCCAACAAAGACTTGCTGCATGAGTGGCTACGAGTGAAGCGCCACCAATATCGAATTGAGGCCCACGAGGCTGATTTGACAACAAGATGCAGTTACATGACAGAGAGGCTGTGCAATCATAGGTGTCCGATACACTTACCCCGCAGATCGTGGGCCTCGCTTGAGTAGAGATCAAGTGTGCAGCCAAGCTACTGTTTCAGAGAACATAATGAATGTAGGCAACTGGCAGGCCACCCAGAAAAACATTCTATCACCCTTTCAGCAGATGAGACTCATCATATCCAACGGCGGAATATGATTGTACGATACACCCACCTACTTGGTGATTACTAGCTTGGTAGCTGCAGCTGTGTAATTGACCATACAGTCATCTCCACGTTCCATTTCCGCTCAGATGCATCGATGGCTGATGGACGGAAACAGCACTTCGGATAGTGCCGGACGGATGGCACACAATCGTTTTCAGCTTAATGATTATCCAGCCGTCTGAGCCTCATGCAATTCCGAGCTCTTCACCTCAAGACAGTATATCCGTGCTTGGAGAGCCGTGTCTATGTTTTCCTAGCAAGCGACTTACAAAATACTTAGCACTAAGTAGACAGTGACATGATTATAGAGAACGTAACCGGAGGAAGTATCATGTACAAATGAATTTCGTAAGTATATACGGGTAACGATGTCTATGGTACAGTGCATCAACGAGCGATCTATCAGCTTTTTGGCTGTGGTATCTCCACGCTAACTCTCATCCCTAACGCCAAGTCCAAATTCCCAGACGCCATACCCAATGTATATTTGCCCGCTCCCAAATGCTAATCAGACATACCACCAAACATTTTCATTCTGCCGCCGACTTAAGCGTGGCAGTAATCATAACTCCTGTAGTTTCTTCCCTTGACCCAATCACTGTGTCTCATCAACGAGATTGGGTCCACGTCCCGGTTACTCTTGATAAATACCGTCTCGAAAGGGTGCACGTTCGTGCCGAAGTACTCGCCCTCAAACAACACGTCTCCGTTCTCGCGGCACGATTTGCCCTCACCGTACCATTCAGGGTTTCCATGGAAGGCGCTCATGATAACGTCGATCTTGTATCCCGCAGCGCGGATGAGGGAGGTGGATGAGACCTCGGCCGCGACCGCTGAATCCCAATTGTGGAAACAGCCGTTGATACCAGGCTGTTGGTGAATGGCCTTTGGGTTCGGCGACGAGTTGCGGTTTGACGCTTCTGGCTCTGGTTGCGCTTTCGCATCGCGAGTAACCAAATGTCCTGGTTCGGGAAGGTGGCTGGTGGGATGCGCGTTCGCGAGTGCCTTTGCGGCTTCCTTCTCGGCCTTGCGTAGGGCTGCTTTTGCTGCGTTTTCTGCTTTCTTCTGTGCTTCCTTCTCTTGGTCTTTCTTATCCTTGGGTGGTGGGAGTTTTATTGGGTGCTTGGAAAGGTACTCAAGAGCGTGCTCAGGTGGGAAGAGAAGGGTTTCTATACCGACGATGTCGGTTGCCCAGATCATGGACTGGACGTGGAAGGTTGGCCAACAGTTTGCGGTCATACCGACGAGCTTGAAATTGTTAGATTTCTTGTCCCTATTATCTGAGAACAAAAATCACATACCTTGACTTCATCCGTAATCTTCCCCAAGTACATATCCGTCCAGCAGGCTTGCGACCAAGTGGGAACGAACGGTCCTCGGATACTGGCATTCATCATGATGAACTTCTTATACTTCTTGTACAAGTTGTCCGTTTGCAAAACTTCAGCATAAGCTCCGAGATCATAGCAATCGTTCTCACGTTCGACGTAACGGATGTTGTCCTCCACGGGAATAGAATCAGCCATATCGGTCTCGCCATTAAGAATGAAAACGAAATCTGCTGCTGCATGGAGACCGTGGGCGATGAAGAATTCCATGTTCACTCTTGCAGTGTCGGACTCGGAATAGGCGTACAGAATTAGTGGTCGTTCAGAAGCACCGGTTAAGCTCTGCACTCCCTCCTCGACCTTCGCTGGCTGCTCCGACGTTGACGGTGCCGTGCTTGGTACTGTAACAACTACGGAGGTAGTCTCCTCAACTGCTCCTTGCTCGGCTGCTGGTACTGAGTCCGCTGGTAATGAGTCCAAGAAATTCTTGATGGCATCTTCCTTCTGCTTTTCCGTTTTCTCTCCTATTTCCTGGCCATCCTGGTAGATACTAGAAGCCTAAATGGAATCAATTTCGGCAAATTCGTAAATTAGAGACGACGACATACCACATTCTGCCTCACTGAGGCCATGTCCAGAGAAAGTAGCGACCATATCAAGCACACGATAACCACAGCAGCGATAAATGGCGTCTTTAACGGCGACGACCCCCCCATTGTTCCAAAAGGTCGTTGCACAGCACCCATATCGAAATCCAAAATTGACAGCGGCCCTTATCTCTGACAAAAGAATGCTGAGATGGGTGCAAGCCACAGTATATATGGAATGGAAGGAAGCGGGTCCAACGGCTCCACCGTGGAAGGCTTCGTCTCTGTCTTCGCGGCCTTTCCCCACAGGACGGGTCCGTGTCGCCCTATTTCCGTTCGCAGATCAACGATTCAGCGAGCGTCACTCGAGGGGCTAAAGCGAGCACGCATGAAACGTATTCGCTCGGCAATCTTAAAGAGTCAGGACGAAGAGAGGCTGAGAGGACTCGTGTTAAAGACAAGAATAACAAGACTTTAAGCGAATATCTCGGACGCAAGCGACAAATTCAATGCTTGAGGATACTTCTCGCACATGGGAAGTTCAAACAGTGGGCAAAGTCTGCTTCGAAGTATGACAGGCGTGTCCTCGATACTTGAGCTGGAGAAATCAGACAGAATAGCGCAAGCCTCAGGGAGGGAGAGTGGGATATGAGTGATGGATCAGCGCATGGTGGGGGACGTTCACACCTCCTTCACCTTTCTCCAGAGGTTACTGAGGGATGGAGAAATGGCAATAGATAGATTTCTCTTCCTTACTGCAGGCCATGATTGGATAAAATCAATCTTCAGATCGCCCACATCCCGACGTCCTGATACAGACTATGAATCAATATGACCAGCTCAGCGCTCAGCGCTCAGCGAACTTGCTGGGAAGGCTGTGGGAGGATGGAAAGGGTCGAGGCGGCTCCTGGGGGCTTGCGTGGTCGTTCGGAGGGGGTTCTTTTGTGGCACATAGCACCCTCGACCGTCCGTGGCGGTAAGATTTTGGGCCTATAGCTTTGGAGAGGCACATTCACATGTGTGGCCTTATTGGCTGACATGCGGGAACAATGGGCAGTCGGGGATGTCGATGCAGCGCTCACTGCAGCAATTGCTTCCCAATTGGGAAAAGGCTGGGAGTTGCGTTGTTGCGTCGTCAGCTCGTCTCCAAGCGCGTCTCGTCCCGGAGCAACTGGGAGCCTACGAAGTACTTCGTGGTGTGGGTATCAATTGTTAATTGAGTATCGTCGACTTTACTTAAAATAGTAGTGATCAGGCGAAACTCAATAGTATGATTGGCCGAGACCCCTATGTACTGTACCTTGTAGAAGTTACTAGAAGAAATTTAAAATTGATACCCATACTACGAAGTACTTTGTAATTTGTGGAAGGGCCAGGCCAGGGGTAGAAGGCCAAGAGATGGGCACGTTGTGCGGGCAGAAGCGAGTCAATCCCACCAGTGCCAGGCTACGTCCGAGTAGGCTGTGATGCCGTCCACGTTGACAGCCCTTTCGGCACGTGCCTAAGTCCTTACAGCTTCTTTTTCTTTTGCCTTGTGTCCATTGTTGTATTATCAATCCCTCAATTGGATTGTGACTTCTGAGGCATTTCGTACTGTACTCTACTGTACCCTATGGCCACCCACCGCCTGAACCTCAAGATCGTATTGCTTACAAGTAACTTCGGCATGGCCCACTCCGTACAGTATCTTCAATTTTATCTATTCTTGGCCTTCGCAGAACAATGCAAGCCTGCGGCCCATGCACTGATGCCCGTCTTGGCGGAGATTGGGAAATTCTCCGGTAATTAGCGCAGACGATCAAACAGAGGCCAAGCAACCCTTTTCTCTCCAGAGTCCAGGCCCAGGGAAGGCATATCGGACGATGATCACACCCCCAAATATCATACAAGTACGTTAGTACATCGATGCAACATGCTTTGGCCACCCTTCTGTTTCTTGCAGCACCGCAGAGGATTGGATCCCAAGATTTCAAGTTCTCCAAGGATTTGATGTTCCTTCCTTCTCGGTGGCTGCGGGAAGCATCCTCAAACCTTCCCGCTCTTCTGAATTTCTGTAGGGGACCTGATATTCGTTTCGCAACAGGAGATGTCACCGATCGTTTCAACTCATCGAGGCTTTATCGGAGCCCAGCGGCTCCGCAACGCCATCACACGTTATTTCTGATTCTTTGGCTCATACTGTGCGTGCTTACGAGTGCTTTTGCTTTTCTGTCGTCCCGGCACATGTTGCACAACGCCATTTGTTTGAAGCTACATTTCAGAATCAGAAGGAAGCACGACGCTTGAGGTCAAACAACCACGATACTCGAGAACATTGAGGCGCCACACTTGCCTTATTTTCTGCCACGGCACCACTTGGCATCGCGCGATCTCGAACTACCGGCACCGGTGGACCGCTGTCACTCAACGGGCCGCCAGCCGCGATCTTACCCGGCGAAAGTCCTCCCTACGGAAGTACCACTTTCGGTTCAAGATATGAGTATATCTCTCTGGCCGGGCTCCTCGAAGCATCGAGATAATGCGTTCATCCCTTCCTTCCCACCACACCTTTCTCTTTTCCGATTAAATAACGCTGCAGCATGTTCATCGGCAATGAAAAGCCCCGCCCCTTGGCCTCAAAAATGGACAGATGCCAATTTGTACCTAAAAAGTTGGCCTCTTTCCTTCTGTCTCTCTTCATCCTTTATTCACTCATTTTCATCTCAACTGCGGCTCATTATCCCATGTTTTCAGCACCAGCTTAAAATTGACAACAGTTGATTTCATGGCAGTAAAAGAAAGGAATGATGACGAGTGGCTGAAGAAGTTCTTGCCCTAGGTCAGATCACTTTGTTGTTTTGCAATTTGCGAGAGCCTGTTACCATCCCATTGAAGCGTGGAACGTAGTTCAAACCTGTGACGGAAGCCATGACTGAAGTCCCCATTGGTTTTCTTCATATGCGTGATTTGCTTGTGGAGAGAGTTGTGGGTTCCGTGCACAGTGTTATATACTACCTAGGTGAGTACCAGCCGCCTTCACCTGCCAGCGCTAGATTCACTGCCTGGCCACCTTTATTTTGCCTACCAACTATTTTGGCATTTGCTCTTATGCCATTTGTTGGCCTTTTCTATTTCGCACCTTGAACGGAGTCACATGGTTGAGTTACTCAGCTCCTTCCCTACGTACCGTGGCTTTCATGTAGGTGTGTAGTCATTCGCGATGGCTTTCCCCCACGACCCAAGAAGCTCGGAGCTAATATCTAGCATCAAGTCAGATTCACGATCAGAAGATGGTTAAGCCTCGAAGATAGTCAGCCTATTTGAATTTAAAAGGTGTCCGACGCCCAATGGTGTTCTTGATCACAGAAGTATTTGGGTCTTTCATACATTCTGTCGCCTACCATACGCTCCTTCAAAGCAGCAGGGCAGGGGCAGACTCACGCCTCAAACTTTCATAGCACACAAGGCTACCGGTCCCACGCAGACCGTGGGCAGACGATAAGTCAGGCTCTCAGTCTCAGCCTCCATGCACAACCCCTGAGAACGGCACGGTTGCGTATGCGGGGTACCATTTTGAGCTCACACCTAGATAGCAACTCAACTCTGATTGGCCTCAAAACTGTTGATCGAGGGTAAGTACCAATACTTAACCGCTGTACCTCCGTAGTTGTCGGCCCCGTGTACTATACAAGATAGCAATGTGCAGTCAAGGTCGCATACATGGCCAGCCCAATTCTCGAAGGGTCATTCTCTAATGAGTGAGAGACTGTTGCCGTCGCAAGGCTCTGAGAATATGGAGGTTGATAAATGGATCTTTCCGCTGTCACGATGTTTCCACTCTGAGTTCCATTTTTGACATTCTCTTTCTACTTTGCAAACTCTCCTCAGCTTTTCACTATTCATAGAGAAAATGAAGAGCATCCTCCTATTTTTCCTGTTCATTACTCTAGCCTCATCCTCCCTCTTCACAGACATCATAAAAGGCCTCGCCGAATCCAAATCGCCTCGCCTCACAAATTTCCTCACCAAAGTCCCCCAAGACCTGCTCTCACAACTCGAAAACAACGAACAGCAAGCCGGACAATTCGTCTGCGATATCTTGCACGGTAACGTGCCTGCCGCCATCGAGGATCTCGCTACCGACGTCCTAGACGAGATAGAGAGCGACTTCGCGGCTATAACCTCTTTCATTGAAGCCCTACCTTCCCTTGCGCCTGCTGTACTGGATGATATTGTACAAGATGGTGAAGATGTGGTTAGCGTGATTGGGGAGATATTTACGAATCCTGGGGGTGCGCTCACACTGATTGAAGGGGATGTGGAGACGGCGATACAGGATATTGAGAGTGTGGGCGAGGGAATATGGCATGGTCTTACGTGCTTGTTTAAGAACTGCGCTACGTCGAGTGCGGATGATCCAGCGGCTACTATTAGTAGTAAGTTTTCTTTCCTTAGGTGTGTTAGGGATGTGGATTTTGGGTTTACGGTGGCGGAGGTACTGATTGAGGGCCAGACTCATGCGATCAAATTCTTGCAGTAGCAACGACGACTTACTTTGCTACTGCTACGGCGACTTCTACAGTCTATGGCTCGGGTACGAGCACAAAAGCTCAGGCTCAAGCTTCGGTGTCTGCTGCTGCGGCCACGGCGACGGCGACGAGTACAGTGCTGGCGGTACAGACCACGACTGGAAGTAGTGGCGGAGTGTCGACTCTCCATCAAGTGTTTGGATTGTGGATGTGGGGCAGATTTTTGTTGAGCTTTGTATTTGGGTTGGTTCTCTTATGAAGCTCTGGCAGAGCTTTGTCTGCCTAATAATTACACTAGCTAAGCATTAGCTTTATTGAATCGGCAATAGAGATTTTATAAACAGCTGGAGCTTGAATTTCTTTCCCTTTAATCTACCCTACTACATGCATATATTACTTCAGAAGGACGTTGGAGCCTCATAAAAGCCTGGCACATAAATTGACTTTGCGACGAAAGTCAGGAACCTGCAGTCAATCCATCAAATATCTTCTTCAACTTGCTGCAATGCTTGAGGAGAGAGGGAACGTTAGCCAACCGTGGCTGTTTATACGCTGCTCAAGTGCCTATCTCCAAGCCCTGACCACCTGAGTAGTTCATGAGAGCTCACAGGGATGGTTGGGAGTCTATGTTATTTCTCTGTTTGATTCATTGGATAGAGCTTTTGTGATAAGAACTTGATTCTGCTGAGAGCCGAGTGAAGTTCAGAGTAGTGGAAACATACCAGGTCACACTCGAGAGGCAACGTGGGTGGATGTTGGTAGCTTGCTTTAGCGAGGTCGATTCTTATTTAAAGGAGAAATAACGTCAATAATTGCTTCTGAGCAAGAACTCGGGCCATGCGCACTTCGTCCCCTATGGGATCCAAAGCTGTATCCAGCCTGGAATTTCATACACTACGCCCGAGTCTCGACAACACCAAAATCTGTCCCATCTTCTCCTCCATCTCCCTCACCCGTAAAGCGTTGAGACAGTGAGAACACCTGGAGAAACGACGATAGTTGATGAATCGGCAACAGTTGAAGAGATGACAGTAAAAGAGTTGACGACAACGGAAGAACTGACAATAGGATCAGAAGGAAAGGATGTGGCATTCCTACCAGAGGTCTTCGGCAACTGCCTCCTCGAATGCGGACACATCAGTGACTGACTGTGCTCGCTCAATGTTTTAGACCTCTTGCTGTGGGTGAGCATAATCGTAGCCTGTGGACGGTGAGTCGATGAACTCAAGTACCCAAGGAAAAAAGCAATCATTTACATCATGAGTAAGTAATCAGTGCTACTCATAGCCAGAGCATCTAATACAAACACTTGGTACAAATCTCTGTCTTCCAAATTGGAAAAACGGATTCTCTCTCGTGCCTTCTCTGCCACCGATTGCACCCCTATAAAAACCCAAACGCAGTCTCATTGTCTTCCAGTGCAGTACAGGCTTCACGAGAACGCTGGCATGACTCGGTCGTGCTCCGCTACTGTAGAATCTCACAGTCTAAAATTGAAGAATAACTAGCTACGCTAGAATAAAGAAGAGAATGGGAGACTGGAGGGCTATTAGGGTCATTTGAATGGGTATAGCAAGGAAAATTATATCGACATCAGACATGAATGCACCGACAGGGATAACATCGATGACAGAGCTCAAAGATGACAGATTCCTCTCACTTACCTTTGTCGTCTGCCCCACAAGCCTGTGGATATCTGCACAAACTATTCTTTGAATGGGCATGTAGTTGATCGTGGATTAGATCCCGAAATCATACGCTGTGCTCACTAGGAAATGTATCGTAGCAGAACTGAAGTTCACCGACCGTGGAAGGTGTTGAAGGAATCGGAAATGACAGTGATTGGAGGAGGTAAATGAGAGCGAATTTATAATGGATTGCAAAGTTAAAGCATACACACACTAGGTATTAACTAGAATGTGTCAGACTTCTATGTAACCCGATCTCGAACGAGTATTAAACTCCCCTTGGCATCTTGCAATTGTCGTCAGCGTTAAAATCATGAACTCATGAAACACCCAGCACACCTATCTCGCTTCTTCCCCTCATCCTCATGCCCCGAGATCGTAATAGATGCACTTCCCGGTCCTGAAGTTATACACAAAGGCATTCCTCGTCACATCCTTCTTTTGCAGAGCAAGTTCACTCATCAAATCATGGACCTCACCCAAATACCTCCTCTCAGTCGTTGGCACTGCTTGTGTGATCTGTCTCCAGCTATCAGGATCAGATAATCGTGTGCCTCGGATGAGCTCCATGACTTGATCTGTCGTCTCGATCGCTGCAATCGGGCCATCTAGAAATTCGTGTACAAGTGATGCTGCTCGGCCTTGAGCCTGCTCCACAATGTTACGTCTATTCGATTTCTTGCTCTTGGTCCCAGCAATCAGAACACGCACGTCTTGCTCGTGGTCTGCAGCGTTCGCGGCGCTGGACTCTGCTTGGCTAGAACCTCGCTGCAGCTTCGCTCGGTGATGGGTCCCGTACCTCTGATCTCGCTCGCGGAGCTCTGCTTTTAGCCAGGTCAGGAGTTGTGTTGAAGGAATATCGGCGTCGGGCATATCTTTGCGGTCCATGGACTTCACTTTGAGGATGGAGTCTTGCTTTATGATGACAATCCATGAGTGTTGGTCATCACGGTATTTAGAGAGGAGGTCTTCCGGGGAGCGTGAGTCGTGAGCCAATTCAGCTGAGATTTCGTTGCGCCAGAGCAATTGGACGATTTCGACACCTGTGGTACGGAGTATCTCGGCATCGTGGCTAGCGACCAGGACATCGCACTACAATTAAAGTCAGTAAATGCTCGTGAGATTGATCAAGTAGGGATGGCTTACTCTCTTTGTATTCCATATTCCAGTGACTTCATCTTCAGGCTTCTTCAAGAATCCTTTGGCACTTGCTCTGGGTAGTCTAGCTATCTTCTCCCAAGCAAGATTGAATCCAACTGCGTGTCTCTCATCAGGATGAGCACCCGAACGGTGTCGATGCTCTCGAATCAAAGAATCGTATCGGCCACCAGCCGCGAAGACATCTCGAACTTTTCGGTCATAAAGACAACTGAATATGACGCCTCCTTTGCAGAACTTCTCATTCAAACTTCCGAGTGGTGTTACGTAGATCTTGCAGTGGACATCAAATCGTTTAGTATATTCAATCACATCCCGTAGATGGGCGATGGCCGACGAGGCTCTTTCGAGCGTGTCTGTGCCTTCGAAGAGAGATTTGAGTTTGGAAAATGCCTTGGTAGGCGTATCTGAACGAGAAAATGAGCAAATTGCGCCGTGGCCATACATAGAACGTGAAACGTACCTCTAAAGTCGAATCGTTGAAGATCATCTACACTTGTTGCTGAAACTCCAATCAGTGGCGAGCGAAGCTCCATTTTGATCTTCTGCCATGTCCAACCTTGCACGTTGAGCTTACTGATCGTCTCTGTAACCTTGTTACGTATGCTAAGCTCAATCATACAGAAGTCCAGGACGTGGTTGAGCAGATCTGCGTGGTTCATATGGAAGCACATCTGGTTAGTAGCAAGCGAAGGGAAGCTTTCCACGATCTCGTCCAGAACCTTGATGACCTCAGCTTCTTTCAGTGCCAAGTCCAAGGTATCGGTAGTGACAATGTCGAAGTCGACTTCATTCAAGGTCTGCGGTTGGCCACCAGAATCTCTGTCTCGGAAAACGCGTCCGAAAGCAAATGACCGTTGGACCGGAGGCTCTTGCTTTGCGATACTTCTCGCGTGGGGAAGAGTAAGGTCATACGGAAGTTGCAGCAAGGTGCCCCTCTCGTCTAGTAATTGAACAGCGTTGGGACCATAATGACCTGATCGAGGGAATAAAACGGTCCGTGGCATTTCCACTGCTCCATGATGACGGAAAAGCGAGACGAGCCTTTGCTTGACAATGCCTCGTAGCAGAAGCTCGTTTGCGCTGGGATTTGTAGCACCCAGTTCCCAAGCATGATCTTTGGCAGGTTTGTTTTGTGCCGAGAACAAGGCCTTCATCATCTTATCGTAGTAAGGAGACTTGGAATCTGTCAGACCAGCCAATGCACGTCGAATAGTCTCGTCCTCCATCTGCATTGGCAGTTTCCCACCCTTCAGAAGCTCTAAGGCCGACGGTCTGTCTTTTGGGCTATGATTAAGAAGCGATAGGATGATATCTGCTTGCTCGGGCCTCTCTGATATCTTGAATTCCGCTGGTAAGACAGGTTGCTTCTGTCGCAGGCCTTCGCCCACATGTGCACGATCCATGCCCATGATCAACGGACGAAAGCACATCTCAAAGAAGATAATGCCAAGCGAATAGAGATCCACTTTGGAAGTGTATGTACCGCCTGCTGACGACCTGACCTCTGGAGCAACATAGAACGCAGTGCCTATACTCCGAGTCATATCCCCACTGATATGTAATGAAGCGGGAGATGCCTTGTCCGTCATCGTATATTGACCACTGGTTGCCAACCCGAAGTCGCCAATCTTCACGTTTGAAGCGGCATCGATGAAAATATTTTCGGGTTTGAGATCTCGATGTACCACATTCAAACTATGAATATGTGCAAGACCTTCCAGGATTTGACGGAACAATCGCCATATTTCATCGTTGTCTTTGTGTAGACCTCGCTTGATAAGATCTCGAAGAGTTTGTTTTTCACAGTACTCCATCGAAATATAGAGAATTGTTTTGAAAGGTCTCTGGTAGCGTGAGTTGGACCTGGATCGGTTCAAAGCCTGTTCGATCGTTATTTATTGCAATGAAGAGCATGAGCTAGAGTCAATAGCCCGGAAGAACCATGGTTCGAGACTCTGTAGGGTCTTGGACGTCGCTAGAAGTGTAAGTTCATGACTAGTAGAAGAAAAGACTTACAAGATTGCGGTGTTCATTGCCTGGCTCATCTGGATCTTGATCATCTGGGCTTGTCGAAATGTCTTCGTCACCCCCGTCCGAGACTTCATCGTTGTCCGAAGCATCATCATATCCAAACTCGATTTGTGGGTATCCACTCGACGACATAAAGTCGAGGCCGCCGGTACTGGCACCGAACTCGATATTGGGGCCGGCGCCAGGGGATATTTCACTAACAGAGTCTTCCGTTATTGTCTCTGTAGTGGTATTATCGTCATCCATTTCAGACACCTCAGAGACTTCTTCGGTCCAGGTATTATAGTAGCCTGGGTTTCAGTCCAAGTCAGCAAGTCTTGGTACATGTTTCTCGAAAGAGATTGAAATTTAAGAGCGTGGAGCACGGCCAATTGACAATGTGTTTCTCGGACTATGCAAAGTTCCAAAGAATTTCGCCATCGAGGAGCTGCAAGGAACAGAATTAGAAGACAGAACGAAATTAGACTTACGAACAACGGAAGGATGGCTCAATTGGGAAAGGAGTCGAACTTCTTTCAAGACCTCAGTCAATGATGCAGATGACTTTTGAGTGATTTTTTTGATAGCGTAGATCTGCCCATCAAGTCTTTTCCTCGCCTTTACTACCTCGCCAAACCCACCTTTTCCAAGGCGGCCCTCTTCTACGAAATCTTCCGTATACCTTGATCTGGAGAAAGGGCCTCCAGTGTTCATGGAATCATGTCGCTGGCGGCGTGGAGTGGTTGGAAGCACCGAGGATATCGAGCCCAGTCTTGAAGCATATGCAGAGGAATCATCTTCCAGGATCGGCGCGTTCGTAGCTAAAAACTCACACGGACCCAATTCAACAGCACGGGGTCTTTTCTTAGGGTCAGCTTTAAACAGCTTGAGAACAAATTCATTCAATGAATCGGACAGTGCAAGTGAGTCCGCTAAAGCCATAGGCGACGAGTATTTCTGAATGACAGTGAGACCGAAAACCATCTGCAGAAATAGGATGCCGAAGTCCCACACATCAGTCTTTTGGGTCAACTGAGGTTGGCTGTCATTTGCTATCTCTGGTGGAAGCCAGTATGCAGACTTTGCCACAGAAAGCGTATCAGTGGGCTGCTTTTTCCCGCCCAGGTTGTGCAGCTTTCTCTGATATCCTGTATCTGCAAGCTTCGGTCGTACTTCTCCATTCGACTCTCGGACCAACAATACGTTTTCCGGATGAATGTCCTCGTGGACGATCCCTTTCTCATGTAGGAACCGAAGTGCGTCGAGAAGCTCAATGGTCCAGGAACGAACTTTCTCCACACCTAAGCTTCCGGCGATGTCCAAAAACTCTTGTAGAGAGCCCTTTTCTGCAAATTCACTCAATACACTAACAGTCCAAGCAGCATCTGATTCTCCATCCTCGTCGATAGTTCTGTGAACTTTGAAGTCAAGAATCTTGAGAATATTCTGATGCCTCAGAGACTTCAACAGCTTCAGTTGACTTTCGATTAGTTGCAGCTGTGGCTTGAGCGTACTCTCCTTGACCTCTGTGCTCAAATCTGTTTGCTTGAGAATAAGAGTAGGAACATCACCAGTATCAACAGCCACAATGGGTCGAACAGTGAAGCATTTTGACACAGGGCCTCGGCGAATGCACACTTTGCTTCCCACGGCCTGAAATGAAACAGGATTGTCCATACTATCCAAGACGCTGATGGGTTGCTCGAAGGCGATGACCTCGTGAGGAGCGTCTCCATTTGAAATTGCGCCCAATGAGGGTACAGAATTCTCGCCGGGGGGTCTATTCTTCCGTTTTGTCTCCTTCGCTCGCTCTTTACGTCGCTTAAGCTCATCCTGGACAAGGCTTTCTTGCATGCGTTCCTCCTCAAGACTTTCCATCTGTTTCTTTCTCCGCTCTTCTTCCATTTGCGCTTCTGCCAGCTTATTCGCAGCAGCTTCGTGAGCAGCACGTTCTTCTTCCAGACTAGGAAGCTCTTTGCCGGCAGCCTTGGCCTGGGCAGCGTCTTCTAATATATCCAAGCAGGCGTTGACGATTTCCATAATCATAGCCTGCTCTCCCAACACTAATTCCTTGGGCTTCGTCTCAAGGACTTTCTGTATTTTGAATTGTGTCCCTTCTCGTAGTCCACTGTTGTCCTTGACCCTAAGCAACGGCTCGGTCTTTGGATATGTCGCGGTAAGAGTTACACAAAGGGTCACAGCTATTTCATCGTCCGAGGATTTGATACGAATTTCGAAGCTAGGATCTGCTTTCTAAAGAAGGCTTAGCATAATCATGACGATCGGAACATAATGCACCACGATACCTTCCACGCTCCATGATTCGTCTCTATCCTGGTAAAATCTTCCCCATATATCGAGGCCAAAGCAATCAACTCGTCCTCTTGAATCTCCGCATATTGCGATTTCGGCCCAGGAGAGGCCGGTACTGCATCATTCTGCTTAACAGGCTTCAGGTCAGGAAGCCCGGTAGTTGGAACGATGCGTTGTTGTGGTTTCTTTCCCCATGGATTCTTTGGCGGCATGATTGATATCTGCTGCTGAAAGCATTGGTGACTCAGGAGAAGATATCAAGTAGACTCACAGCCGAAGCCGTGGATCTCTTCACGCTCTGGGGTTGTACATGTTCATCTGATGTCTAGCGGTACTGAAGGTGAGAAGTATAGAGTTAACCTCAGCAGTCAATAGAGGTTGACCGCCCCGCCACACAAGGCTAGCCTAAGCCGCTTTCGGAGCTGTGCATTTTCACCTCGATATTTTGCTCAAGTGACTCAACTTTTTATGCTGAGGGTAACTTCTTCCAGAGGAACGCCAAGTACTCGTTCACCACTTGTTGGTGCTTAAAATATCAACCTAGGATATTCCGAGAGCCTCCGCCCGGGCAACCTTCCTCAATGGCTCCTAAAGCATCGTCGACCTCGGCCTTATCCCGCCTGATACTACCTTCCATGTCGCAGTTGACTCCCAGCGGGGCTCGTCATTACTCTCTTCCTCTTGAAAATGCAATTCCAGCTGCGAAGCAGAAGTACGTGCCAGCAAGTGGCACATATCCCAAAGGCTTTCTCGTTTCAGGTACACATGTTGGAGTGAAGCCCACAAACAAGAGAACACCAGACTTGGCATTCCTGGCCTCCGAGACGCCGTGTGCTGCTGCGGCGGTCTTTACAAAGAATAAGTTCCAGGCAGCTCCTGTGACCGTCAGCCGGGAAATGCTGAAGAGAAGGGGTAATACTGGCATTTGTTCAGTCATCGTAAACTCTGGATGTGCGAATGCTGTGACTGGGAAGGGTGGAATGGAAGATGCCGAGAAGATGGGAGCTGAGGCTGACAAGTGCTTTAATCAACCTAGTGATGGCAAGGGAGGTGCCTCAATTGTCATGAGTACCGGTGTAATCGGCCAGAGGTCAGTCTTGTCAATTCATCTTGGCTGACCACGACTAACAAGAGACTCAGACTGCCAATTCAGAAAATTCTGCAAGGTATACCCTCGGCACATGGTGCTCTGGGAAGCTCTCACGACCACTGGCTTGCAGCAGCTCGAGCAATTTGCACGACAGATACCTTCCCAAAACTTATTTCCAAAACGTTCTCATTACCTTCGTCTCCTTCAGTTGAATATAGAATGGCTGGCATGACGAAAGGTGCTGGTATGATCCATCCAAATATGGCGACCCTGCTGGGAATGATTGCTACAGATGCCCCTATTGCTCCTACTCTGCTTCCAGGACTTTTGACAAATGCTGTCAACAAGTCCTTCAACAGTATATCAATTGATGGAGACACCTCTACGAACGATACCGTGGCTGTTCTGGCTAATGGCGCTGCCGGGGGTGAGGAGGTTGCATCTGAGTCGTCAGAAGATTACGCTGTCCTCCAAAAGACATTGACTGAATTCGCTACGGATTTAGCCAAACTTGTGGTCCGAGACGGTGAAGGAGCTACCAAATTCGTCACAATCCGCGTCACTGAATCACCCTCTGAGGTTGGAGCTCGAAAGATTGCAAGCACTATTGCCAGATCGCCTTTGGTTAAGACAGCACTTTATGGGAAAGATGCTAACTGGGGTCGAATTCTCTGTGCTACTGGCTACTCGCAGATTTCCGAACCCGGCCAGCCGATCAATGATGTTCCCGAGATCGTGCCTGAAAAAACAAGTGTTTCGTTCATTCCTACTGACGGGTCTCCTGAGCTGAAGTTATTGGTGAATGGAGAGCCCGAGAGTGTGGATGAGGCCCGAGCTGCTCAAATTCTCGAACATGAAGACTTAGAAATCATGGTTAGACTCGGAGGTGGCAAGGAGGAAGCAGTCTACTGGACTTGCGACTACAGGTGAGTGCGGTTGCAGCTGGACGTGTTGGGGAAATCTGCTAACAATTCTGCAGTCATGAATATATCACGATCAACGGAGATTACCGAACATAAAAGAGCAAGTTCAACAAAAGAGCAGCTCGAAAATAGACGAATTCTTATGACGAGCAAAATCAATGCTTTTATTCCCTAACCTGTGATTTGGATGCTTTTGCCTTTGATTTTGATTCCCAAAGTCCTTCAGTTTCTTTTGCTTTCTTGTTCACTGTTTCCATGTCGAACCCAGCTAAAAGCTTGTATGCTCTCCCTACCTCCTCTAGTTCTTGAGCACTAATCACATCATTAATGTTCTCAAACCCGTCGCTTGCTCTTTCGTGAGCCAACTGCAGCACGTGATCTGGCCCATTGGCTCTGTTTGCAAAGCATATCTTCGCTGTTGGTGGCAAGCGGACATCTTGATATACTTTCAAGGCCGTAGGTATATTGGAATCGTTCTGAAGCGCTGAAGAGAGGGCTACAGCGTCAAGGATGGCTTGACTTGCTCCATTGGAGCCAACTGCGCGAAATCAGTATCATTATTGGCACATGCTTGGACAGCTTGCTTACTTGGATATAAAGGATGTGCTGCGTCTCCTAGCAAGGTCAATCTACCAAAACTCCATCTGTCCACAGGAGTGCGATCGCACATCGGAAACTCTGAGACCTCCTTAGTCTCTGCGATCAGGTCTGGGATACTCAGAAACCCGAACGTCCACCTCTGGAAATTATCCGCAAAGCGGTCTTTGGAAACCACTTTCCCCCAGTCAGCCGCCGGTGGCGTCAGATCTGGGTTATCTTTGTCTCGCACCCTCAATTCGGCAATCCAGTTCACAAGAGACATCCCTTCGAGCTCGGCTTCTCGTCCCACGGGGTACGCAATGAATTTCTGGTCTGCGTGGCCAGCCCAGACCATTGAGCGGCCGGTCAAGAATGGGGAGCGAAGAGAGACTCCGCGCCACAGAAGACGACCAGAGAAATTAGGTGGTCCCTCGTTGGGATACAGCAACCGCCGAGCAGTGGAATTGATACCGTCTGCGGCAACTAGGACGTCCGAAGTCTTCGAGGGGACTTCTGCTGGTAAGGCTGGATTGGATCGACGCGTGAAGTTGGCCGTGATACTTGTTTCATTCTGAGTATACGTGGTGAACATATGATCAGTGTGAACACAATTACCTAGCCTTTCTTTGACTGCCTTCAGAAGCAGCTCGTGCAACATTCCTCTATGGATGGAGATTTGAGGCACCAAATACCCAGCTGCTTCTCCTCGAGGCTCGGAGACGACATAGTGGCCAAATTTGTTGTAATAGCCCAACTCCGCGGTCTTGATTCCAGTGGCTTCGAGGGCAGGTAAGAGCCCCAGGTTGCGCAGGACTAGAACGGCTGACGGCTGCAGGTTTATACCTGAGCCAATCGCTTTCAGCTCTCGTGATGCTTCAAAAATCGTAATATTCTTGAAGCCATCTGCTTCAAGCTGGAGGGCCAGCACTAGACCACCGATTCCAGCGCCAATAATGGCAATTGAAAACTCTGCGTCCAAAAGAGGCATTGGATTTACTCGTGCTGGTCAAGTGCGAGCTGAGATAGAATATTTTGTGTTTTCGCACCGCTTTCGGAGGACCTTTAGCGGGGTACAGTAATGCAGGGGCCAATCTGCAGCGCTGATTGAACCTCGAACGCACACTAGTACCCGACAGGCGGGAGTCCGATAGAATACATCGGTCTCTTTTCGCGGCTGAATACTTCTCGCCTTTACCTGAATGTGTACGGGTCTCAAAGAGCCTCCCCCCAAAGCCAGTCACAGATAAGCGTCTGGTTTAAGGTGGCCCAACTTGGCCACTCTGCACATTCTGTACAGTACAACTACGGTCGTTCAATTCACTCACACTATGTGCTTGGGTACCCGAACCAAATTTCATGCCACAGTCACCACCGAACGTCTCTTCATCTTCACTATCACATTCGACTGCTTCCAAAACCAGGCGGCAGATGTCTTCCACTCTGCCTCTGGCGATGCCCACTCAAGCTCATAATGCCGGAAGATTTGCGGCACAAATTTACCCATCTCCATAATCGAGATGTTCTTCCCAATACAAGTGCGAGCTCCGTATCCAAACTGTCAAGACGAGAAGTCAGAGACTAGCAAACTTGATGATTTGTTAACGTAGAAGGATGATCATGACTTACAGAGAGAAAGCATTTATCCATAGCACTCAATCGCTCAGGAGAGCCATCGATCCACCGTTCCGGTACGAAGTCGTCCGCGTCCGCGCCGAAGATTTCTCTGTTATGATGGATTACGGGAGCTGTAATAGAAACGTTGGTATTGGGAGGGAGTTTGATTCCGCAGATTGTAGCGCCTTCGGCTGGTACATATCCTGACATTCCAGCCCGTCAGTAGTTTTCTATCAATTAAGGCTTTCCCTACATACGCTCTAAAGGAAAGCCGACCCCAGGGTGAATCCGCATTGCTTCCTTTATCACGGCTTGTCTATTCATATATTAGCTATGATCATTGCACTGGAAGAAAAGGGATTGCGTTACAAATAAGGAAGCTTGAGGCACTCTTGATAAGTGATGAACTCAGAAAGCTGCCCGGCCCGATCTGCTGCGTCGATCTCGGCAACAAGTTTTTGGTGAACTCGCGGGTTCTTGATGACATAGTAAAAGCTGGCTCGAAGCGAGACAGCAGTCGTGTCACTTCCAGCAAAGCTTCCGAAGTGTTAATGTAGAATTCGCCGAAAGCAATGCAGTCAGACACTAACAGATTATTTGACAGATGGTTCATCATATCTCTCTGCGAGATTTTCCCACTTTTCGCCTCTTTCGCTCTTAGCTGAGATAAGAAATCGGACCTTTCCGTCTCTTTCTCTCCAGCTTCGATATCATATCGTTCGATTTCTTCCTCCGTCATTCTCATGAAGTTTTCCTGAACTCGCGGAAGAAGTTTCCCTGGGAAAAGTTTGTCGAGGACATCGAGAGTCACTTTGATCCAAGGAGCTAGGGAGGGAGTTTGGCCGACCATTTTGACAAATTTCAGCCCTTTGTCCAATTCCTCGATCATCCTATGGACGTCCTTGCGCTGCTCCAAGAATCCGAACCGTCGCTGGAAAGTAATGCATGCAATCACATCAAAGGCGTACCACTGTAGCCAAATAGCGAGGTCCACTGGTTGTCCCATCAGATCATCCATTGCATCCATGAAGATGGCAGTGCATTCATCGGCGTAGACCTCGTAGTTCCGCATGTTGGTCATAGAGAAGAGTTGCGCTACTGGGGTTTTCAGAGCTTTATGGTATGCTGGATCCCGGGTGCTGAACATGCTGTCAAGACGTTCACCTTGGTAAGGGGGAGACATAATAGGGTAAAATTCTGTCTATTGAATGTAAGCTATGTGTATCCTGCATAAACTTGTGGCAATACCTTGGTGAAGCGGCTTCCAATACCATATATAACGGGTATCATGGCCGGATCTGACACGGAGACATGATTTGGACCCGTCCGCACGATCGAACCATATTGCTTGTGTAGATCACGATAGTTCTTCGGTGCCTGGCCATCGCCAACGAGGGAAACACGGTACAAGGGAGAGAATCGAGCTACAAACGGACCGGGAAGTGATCTCAGTCCTCTTCGAAAATAGATTCGCAAATATTGTAAGACGAGCAGAACGACGAAGAAACATGAGGCAGAGGCCCATGAGAAAGAGGGAATTTTTTGAGACATTCTCAGCATAAGAGTCAGGTAGAAGACAGTGATGGGTTGCAAAAATATCGACAACAGATAAATCCGGGGTGAAGTGGGGTCTTTAAGCTCTTTACCTTAGGATCTTGGGTCACCGGTTTACCCCAGATCGGCAGTTAGGATTGGATATGGATTGCGAGCATTACATGGAGGTTCCGCTCGTAAAAATTTGTGGGCGAACGGTACAAACCCTGTGTTCAGAAACCAGTCTCAGGAATGTTCATCCGCGGAGAGACTTCCTCGCAGCAACACCTGTGGATGCCAAAAGCGGCTCTAGGCAGAGCCGAGGCTCTTGAATTTTGAGAGTCAAGATTTTGGGATTAGGAAGTCTTCCCAGAGACTCATGAGAGACCTCGCTCTTAGACGCTAATCAGCTGAAGGATATCAGACTCTAAGCACATAAGGAATCGGGCAGGGGAAATATCAAGTTGGGACGGTTCTGGGTGTCGCTCTTTCTGTCTAGCAAGCCATTGTTGATTGCAATAGAGCGCTTACGGTAAGCGAACAGCCCGTGACATAGGACCTTCGGGTCTGCGAATTTGTGCCCGGATGCACATGTTCCCTTCCTCCAACGGCTTTACCAAGTACCGATATCCAGATAATGGTGTTGAGGAAGAGAGATAGTCATCTATGACATCTACTGTGTCCCATCTTCGTGACTAGGCATCTAAAATGGTCGGGCAGGTATGCGATAGCCAATGAGGATGCTCCACGCCTGAGAGTTGGGCGGTTGGAGAGGCGCATTCTGCTTTTCTCGCGACACTTGTCTCAAATCCTGCACTTCAGCTTCACGCATGTCTGAGTTTCTTGACTTCCCAGTGCTTGTTTGTCTTTGTCCGAATCTTCTTTTCGAGCTGTTGCTCCTCCCAAGCGCCATTCTAGCACCAATTTGATGGCAAATCCATTTCTCAACGACAGCTCTGTCGCTTACAACCTTCTGAGTGCAACTGTCTCTCCCTACAATAAAGCTAAGGCTGTCACTGATTCGGGGTTTTTCTTTACTCCTGAGAATGCTTCCAATCTTTTAAACAATCCTGATTTTTCAAGTTCTCTGGGTTCTTTCAATTACACTCAAAATATCTCATGTATTGAAGGCTGTGGGAGTGCAGAGAATATCTTTACCAGTTGGCGCAATTTCTACTCTTGTTCCTGGTATGGAGGGCTCTCAGCAGAGTTGGACGATGACGCAGCTCTCAGTGGAACGAATGTGGACTTATTGGAAGCCTAGGATTCTACAAGAATGAGACTAAACTCTCTACGAATATATCGATCAACATAGCGACATGTCTGGCCGACTATTGCGCATATTCCTCAAGCTGTCAGACCCTGGACACCCATGGATATTGTGCTCTTGGCAGTCTTCTCAATTCGGACGGCTCATCTCATGCTTTAAACCGTTCGAAAGCCGCCACCTGTCTTCGGGACAGCGTTTGTGGCAGTACTGCGGATGTCAATCCAGATATCGGTGGATTAGACGTATGTCTCGACCCAGTGCTTCACCGTGCATCTGCTAAGGTATACATGTCGTATTGTCACTCCTCATTCAATACACCCTGTCCCTGCTAGCATTTCTGCTTCACACCGCTTTTTATACCCGATTTCAAATAGACCGAAAGCTCATAAAACGGATGTCAGACTCTCAAAGTGTCGCCGACAGATTGGCTAAACAGGACAAGAGGATGACCTGTCACTTGGAAGTTCTCACCAGTGCTCTCGTCGAATTTCAAAAAGCACAATGCTTCTTTGCTGCAGCACTTCAGGTTGCTGCACTCATCATTTTATCAGGCTATCAGATCCAAGTGCGCAGCAGAGATGAAATCCTCCTGAGGCTGACCTCTGCAAACGCCTTCGCGCCGATACTGCTCACTCTCGTGCATATCGACTTCCTGAGTGGTCGCGATTCGCCATACCTCCTCTTTATTTCCTTCATTACCTTCGCCCAAGGTTCTACTACATTCTAGCTAGCGACTCCGCTCAGAGACGGAACTCAGATATACTTTTGGTATACAAACCCCTTGATTCCGGTAATGTCATATAGTAATTTCGCACCATACGCTCCATGCTATGTACAAAATGATTTCTACCTTTTGGTCTATGGCCAGAATTAAATGAAACTTGGTATTCTCACGTTGAGAAGACGGGACTGGCTGTTTGGATCATCTCACTTGGTGTCCTCGCTTATAGAACGATCTTTACTTGCCGCATCAACGGCATCATCTTGAATCCTGCATTCATTTTTCTTGTCGAAGACCTGCGGTCCTTGTTTCTAGCACTTTCGACCAAGATCACTTCGGTGAAGGTATTTCGAGCACTTTCCCGCGCTTTTCAAAAGCTTCCAAAGTTTCCCAACTCACCAAAACTCATTGTCGGCTGCGAGAACGCATTTCAATATTTAGGAAAACGACGCTCGAGACTTCGAATTCAACTTATCATCGCTACTCTAGCGCTTTTGACGCAATTCGCATTTGTGGATCACGTCTTATTCTACGCGGCGAACATAATATCCACCGAGATGACTTTCGGGAAATAGTAGCCGTAGCAATTTGGATTCCTGTGCTGCTTGAATATGCATACCTTGAAATTAGTGAGTTGGACAAGCCTGGATGAACCGATTGTAGACTGACAAGCTTGGATTAGATGGTCCCGAAGAAGGTTCAAAATACCACCTGAAAGTGCCTTTGATTGTTTCTCGTGGTTCCTCTCATCCATGAGAGGGCTGATAGCACGGGGACAGAAGTTGGAGATACTAGTTGAGCAGGAAAGTTTACCAAAAGTAGTGCTTACAAGTCTTGGATTGTAAAGTTGAACGGAGGCTTAACGTGTCCAGTATCTGCAAAGCGGCCTCCAGCACCCTCAAACCAACCTAGAGGAATGCCTTGGGCCGCTGTCAAGTTCGCGCTACCTGGTTTAGCGTTTTATTTCCTGGATGCTTGAATGACCAGTGCGATATGCCAATTCCGACTTGCCCAGCCAGAATGGGTGCCAGCCTGCACGACGAGCACAAGACCCCGTCGCTCGTGCTGCGATGTATACGAGCGACTGCTTCTGACTCGTATCTCGGGCCTATGGTTACAAAGTCCTCAGCCAGCATGGGTGAATTTACTTATAGTGGAGAGTACATTCCTGCTCATTTTTTGACTGATACCTCTTCCGGTCTCCGAGCGGAGGCACAATTTGACACAGCGTAGCTTCCAAATCCTCGCTTAAGTTTCTGTATTGGGAAGACTAGAGATGATTGGCTCTGTCGTACGGTTGGCCATTGGTAGGCTCCAACTATTCACTACGAACAGAGGAGGCTCGTTGCACAGTGACCGCGTTCCTTACACTACTTATAGGCTCTCGAAACCCCCTCTTAGTGCATTTCGTCTTCAGTCCTGTCTTCTGTGTACAAGTTGTCTTCACGTAAATTGCCAAAATGAGCAGTGCTCTTCGTCAACTCTTCCCTGGCAAACCCACTTATACAGATGCAGACGTTCCAGACCAGGCTGGGAAAGTCTTCATGATAACGGGTGGAAATGCTGGCCTGGGATACGAACTGGTCAAGATTTTGTACCGCAAAGGCGCCAAAGTCTACATCGCCTGCCGGTTCCAGAGCAAAGCCGAAGCCTCAATCAAGACTATCAAAGAATCAGTCCCCAAGTCACCAGGAGAGATCGAATTCATTCAAATTGATCTCGCGGACCTGACCACCATCAAGCCAGCAGTCGAGGCCTTTGCTGCACAAGAGAGCAAGCTCGATGTGCTCTGGAACAACGCCGGCATTGGAGCGTGTCCTCCAGGATCCAAGACGAAGCAAGGGTACGAGTTGCTGATGGGCACTAACACGCTCTCTCACTTCCTCCTCACCAAGCTTCTACTGCCGTACCTGCAAGCAGCTGCGAAATCAGCGCCGCAGAACACAGTGCGAATCGTCTTTTTCGGTTCCCCAATCATAGAGGACTACACCCCAAAAGGAGGCATTGAGAGGAACGACTTGACATCTCCTGGCTTGGATCAAGCACGCAATTACGCCATATCAAAAATGGGATGTTGGTTCGTTGCTTCCGAGTTTGCGAGGAGAGTTGGTGACGATGGTATTGTGAGCTTGGCTCAGAATCCAGGGAACCTGAAGACAAAAATCTGGGGTGCAGCTGCATGGTATCATCAAATCTTGTTACGACCCACGATGCATCCTCCTGTGTATGGTGCTTACTCTGCTCTCTGGGCCGGATTGTCTTTTGGAATCACGGTTGCTGACGGTGGGAGATACGGAGTTCCGTGGGGAATATGGCATAAAAGCCCGAGGCAAGATCACTTAGAGGCACTCAAGAACGAGAAGGAGGGAGGGACTGGCCAGGCCGAGATGCTTTGGAATTGGTGTGAGGAACAGACGAAGGGATTCGCCTAGACTGACTTGACTGTCGATTGAAATGTCCTCGAGATGTCACTGTTTTAGCAAGTATGGAGACTCAAATCATAAGGCCATTCCTTTACAAAGCATGTTTATTCTCGAGGGTGTGTAGGCATAGTAGGATAGGCAGAATGTAATCACTTGTTCGTACTATTCATTAATCATGTATCTCAGATAGAAGCCATTCTGTCTATCTATTCAAGCATCAACCGAAAATTCCAACGCTTCCGAGTTACTCCACGCGGTCTGTCATCCAAATGTCATTATATCCATCCAAAATCATCGAACTGAAGCCACTAGACCATGCTATTTCCTTTCTTGCCAGATCGGCCAAAGAAAGCAACGATCAGTGTTCCGATGAATAGCACGACCAGGATCCATAGAAATGCGGTGTTTGCTTGAGCCTCTCGACACCTTCCGATGACAAAGTTTTGGGCCGCAGTCACCGCATCTGCCTCGTTGTCTGCTTGGAAAATTTTATCCTTGCTGTAGGTGATGACACTCGCAATGCTTTCCAAGTATCCGTCAGAGGTGCAATCACCAGATTTGACTTTGGCAGCAAAGGCCTAGAACGAAACGTGTTAGTAAGCAGACGCCAACATGAAGAATGAATGACCTACAGCAGCGCCAGCGAGGAGGAAGAAAGTTGCGAGTCCGTCTAGGCCAAGCGTGATGATTGCTGGAAGTGATTCGAGGAACACGGCAACAAGACCAATGGCTGCAACCAGAAGAGCGGCGCCTCCGCAGAAAGCCCCATAATCTATGATTGCTGGGTTGTGTCCTGGTCCATATCCATTTATCATCACCACCGAAATTGCCAGAAGAACAGCTGCAAAGAGAATCTGCATTAAAAAATATTAGCGCCAGTCAGAGAGCTTGGTGTAGAAGCGTCAAGTCTTACTTGAGCAACTCGGAGTGCTGCTGTAATGATGCCCATGGCTGCTAAGGTTTTGATTTGCCCGAGAACACAATGATTAAGGGTGATACCTGAGACGCTGGAATATGATAGCGATGTTTTGAGATGTATGAAGATAAGACCAAGGTGAGCTCAGTAACAGCAGGACTCAATGTTATATGTCTGTAGGATCATAGACGAAATGCAAATGTTGGTGACTCAGTCTAGCATTCGACCAGGAATCAAGTGATCTCCAGGCTGTGGCCTGTTGGCTCGACCCTAAACTAGACAGGAGCAACAAGTATCGCTCATCTGAACCACTAGAAACGGTTGGATATTCCCAAATAATTTCCAGAAACACAGCCTTGTAGTAGGATTGCGGCACAGGGTTTCAAGACTTCTCAATACCTTAGCGACTCTTCGACGAAAAGTTACCTGCGGGTTGAACGCATCTCCAGTTGACCGCGGCGCTTGCCTTGAAACGATTGGACATCTGTAGGTTTCCTAGATGAACTTCAAAATGTTTGCTGTTGTTGCCTTGTAAGATCTATGACTGCCTTCGATATGACTCGATACCTTGGCAAGCTTCATGAGCAAACAAGCGGACACCAACAGAAGAGACCGGCAGTGCTATACAAGAATAGAAACTCCAACATCAACTAATGCAGGCTGGCAAGCAACTGGCTTGATGAACTGCATATCATAGCAATTGAAAATGGGCCTTGTTGGTGATAGGAACGGTGACTTGCAGATTTGCCGCAGTGTTCGCTTCATTTTGAGATTTCGAGGCTGGTCTGATCCTTTGGCCCATCCGCAGCACCAGAAGCAACAAAGCAAGCACAGCCAGTCCGTGTGCAGGAGCTTGGCACTTGCATAGCCCCCAACCACTGAAAAGATCTCCTTCCGCCAGGTCAACCCCTGGCCAGTCTCGAATAAAGAGCGATGAACTTAGTAAACGCTCTGTGGGGAAGCCTCACTACCATCTGAAAGGTTTCAGGGACGGCTGAGACCTTCTGGCGCCTAGCGAGGGAAATGGTGTCAATCGGAGACTTCTTGCAACGACGATAATACCTCCACAACAGCGTCACACGGACATGTTGCCTCCATGAGCACCCCAGACGGCTGCTCGCAGTCGCAAGAACTCCATGACGAAATTGCTGACCTTGAACGGCGGCTGACAGATGCGAAAGCCAAATTGAATGGCCGTTCAATTGACAAGGAAGCTCCTCCGGGGCTGATTCGGAGTGATGGTAAGAGCAGGACCTCGATATCGTCCGAACTTACTGACATTATCCAGGACCACTTTCGCCATCTTCGCATCACTTCCTGCTCCTTTTGTCTGACTCAGCTCTCCCCTTAGGCTCCTTTGCCTTCAGCAGTGGACTCGAGTCCTATCTCGCACACACCCGTCCCAGGTCTTCTTTCCCAGAATTCTTGACATACTCCCTCTCCTCCTATGCCTCGACAACTCTGCCTTTCGTCCTCGCAGCACATCGGAATCCGACCGAGCTACTGGACCTGGATGATACCCTCGATGCCGCCGTAATGTGCACCGTGGGCCGCCGCGCATCTGTCGCTCAAGGTCGCGCTCTTCTGTCGATATGGGACCGCTCATTTAGTTCTGTGCTGCCGGATGGAGCTTCGACACCTGCTGTTGAAGTTTTGAAGGAATTCTCGGCTGTCCTCCGCAGTACGTTGTCGAATGTTTCGGTGGACCTACCTACCGCATCTGCGCACCTGGGACCCTTGTTTGGTGCAATAGCTTGCATTCTGGGCATGAGTGTGCAGCAGACAGCGTATGTGTTCATGTTGAGCCATGTGAAAGCTTTGCTATCGGCTGCGGTAAGAGCGAGTATGTTTGGACCATACCAGGCGCAGAAGATGCTCGCGAGTAAGGAGGTGCAAGACGGGATACAAAGTGTTATCGAAAGGGAATGGGAAACGAAGATTGAGGATGCAGGGCAGAGTGTGCCTGTTATGGATCTCTGGGTGGGAAGGCATGAGATGTTGTACTCAAGAATTTTCAACTGTTGAGCCTACATGCCTTACTTCGTTTAGTCACAAAAAGGAAGCGAATGTGATAGCCCAGGTGAAATTCAACGCCGTGTTCCATTGCTCTACAATCCTGCCTTTTTATGCCCAGTGAATGCTCCTCCCGAACGCCAGATCCCGGTATTAATCACTATCACTATCATACGCAACCAGAGGTCCCGATGGCGCCTTGGGCTTTGTTGCAACCGAGGCCTGAGCGCCCTTCAGCGCAGCAAGCGTACTGCTTGAAAATATGCCACTCTCCTCGGCCTCTTCCTTCTCCATCTGATCCGCCTCAATCATCAACATCTGCTCCTCTTCAAGTGACAAGCCCTGCCTTCCAACTGGGTTAACGGCATTTGCTCCTCTCGCAAAGTAAATGTCGTCTGGAGCCTCGTAGCCCGCCAATCCGAAGCCACCATCGATCTTCTTACGTTTTCGTGCCTCTGGATCACGCCCCTCAATCTCCGCAACAAACTCCGCTGGTAATGCTCTTCGTACTGCTTCAGCAGCTTGCTCTTCAATTCTGCGCGCCTCTCGTTTTTGTGCCATGGGATTTGGATCTGCTGTCGCCCATCTCACGTTAAGAATCTCGCTGTGGTCTAACGATTGGTGAGCCATAGCCTCCTTCGCAAATTGCGCATTTGCTTCGTTCGAATATGTGATGAACGCAACTCCTCGAGTGTTGAGAACACGTACTAGCCTTGTTAGCTTTTGCTCACAGAATGCGCCATGATGGGAAACTCACTGCGCTCGACTTGACCCCATTCTGCGAAATGTCTGGCAACCACTTCCTCGATGTCATCCGTGACATGTATCCTACCAACGTAGATCGTGCGATTCTGTCTCATAAAGCTTCCCACACCTCCCATATCGTCTCTGTAATCTGAGTGCTTGTCTCTACCAAACACATCCACATTCGGGTTGAACATGTCATGGATACCAGGTAATCTGTGGAGGTACTCGCATTCCTGACCCTTAGGACATATGCCACGCGCAAAGAAGAGACAGAAATAACTTCCGGGCACCTTGTCTGCTTTCGTATATCCTGTATCTTTTGCGATGTTGCATCGTCCCGCCGCAGCTGTCTTCGAGAGGTACTTGTCCTCGCGATCGCCACCTGACCACTTGTTGTACCAGATATTGAAGATCGTACCGGTTTGAGGAGGGGGCTCAGATTTCATGGTGGAGGGGTCGACTTGTGGTCGTGCTGGGCGCTTCTTCTTTCGAATGATTTTCTTCATCTTGCGCTCGGCGGGGCCAGTGACCTCATTACTCATAGTTGTGAGAGCTGTAGAAGCCTCTTCTGTCTCTCCCTCCGCAGGATCCATGGCAGGCGCAGTCTGTGTCTGAATGTCGGCCATTTTGCTTGTTGTTGCAGAGTCGAAATCTGGACGGGATTGGAAATTTAAGGTTGCCTTAGCTCGAGGCTGGACGCCACAATTTTGCCGCCTTTGCAGCCCGAGGTGCAGGGAAGCTACCTAGGTCCCCTACTTTACCGTGTAGCTCTGGGTGGTTGAGTAATTCAGCATTTCATTTTCAAACGAGAGAATTGGTGAATAAAGCCATCCATTTATCTGTGCTTTGCACCTGCATGCAGTGCATTGTTCTATGGCCCTAACACTCTGTCCGGCTATCACCGATTCACCATCTTTCTCTCCAACTTTCAAAGACTCCCTGTGTCTGGCATCACTTTCTCGTTCTACTTTTCTAATTCTCGGTGACCTGTCCCATCGCTGCCTTCTCGACGACTTCGGCAGACTCCTTGTACGTTGCCTGGGAGTGAATTTCAATGTCCCGAGGTCCAAACCCGTAGACTTTGCCAGGATCTGCATTTCGATACCAGTGAGTCTTCATCAGTTCAAAGAAAGTGTTGTGCGAAGGATAGAGGTGCGCGACAGACGTCTCAATTTCAGAGGTTGAAGAAAATGGAGATGGAGCGAGCAAAGGGAGTTCATATGGAAGTTTGGAAAGTCCATTGTTAGCCGTGTCGACGATAGGTCATGAAAACGGTGTTCTTGAGACTATCTGAACTTATGGAGCTGTGTACATTCCATTATTGACCGCCTCATTGCCATGAGGTTGGTGACTGATGATACTATTCAAGCTTCAGTAAAAGTTCTAGCAATGGAGTGCGACCACAAGAACGCGACGGAAGGGAATAGTCACTTAGCAGGAAGTTGGGACCCAGTTTGTCAATCGGAGTTATTTCAGTTTGAAAATTGTATGTGTTGTCTCAGGAGCTCCTACGACAGCTCCTTTGCCGTGCTCAAGCCTATCCTTCTTCTCAACGCCTTGCTAAATCACAGACCGTGCCACGCTATCATGAAAATCCTCAAAATTCGAGGAGCTAGGACTACTTGAATTCGTCTTTCAATACCCACCTACCTCTCATCCGACTATTGACTCCCTTCTCAAGATTTGCAATCTCGCCTAGTATATGCTTGAACTCTGCGGTCTGCTGCGGGCTCTTGCACATGCGATCAAAGTGATTGACCAACGCTTGGCTCGGAACCGAACCGCCCTGCCTTTTGATGAAATCTCTGATCAATTTCATAAAGTCCTTGCCTCTCGGTGCTCTCTCAACTGCACTCGGAGTGCCCGATCTTGAGCTGCTGGCACTGCCAGGAGCTGACAAACCTTGCCTGCTCGCTAGGTTAGAAAGGATACTAGCGGAGCTAGGGCCAGCACCGCGACGAGTATTCGCTGGTCTTCCGGCAGAGCCAAATTCGCCAGTCCAGGTCACAGTGCCAGGTGCAACGCTACGTGCTGCTTCACCAGCTTTGCGGAGCTCAGCTGCTGCTTCTGCGGCGACTTTCTTGGCTTCTCGCTCAAGCATATTGCGATCTGCTGCGACCTTTTTCTTGCCGTTGATAATCTGGTCGTGCTCTAAAGCGCTGTGAACACCAGAGCGGGCGAAGATACCTTCCATTAGTCGAGCCTCATCCGACGCAGGCTTCTCCTCGTCTGATTCGCCACGGAAAGCCTCGAGACTTGCCACACCGGTCAAATTCCGGACTTCTGTGTCGGCATCCCCCTGTGCACTCTCGCCTTGAGTTACTTCTTGCGAGACAATGTCGTTCTGCACACCAGCCGCTGTACCTGCTGCGCGAACTGCAACGTCGTCTTCCAGTGCGGCTGGTTCAGGAGTCTTCTTGAATTGGACTTCAGTTCCTTGGAACATATCTCCAGTCTCAGTTGTGCCATCTTCAGTGCCACCAAGTGTGAAAAGATCATAGAGGTCCTTTATTTGGAAAGTCGATCGCTGCTTAGGATCTTTCAGAATTTTATTTGTCAAGAACTGCTTGAAGATTTGACGGTGGTAGATTTTCTCCTCGATCGTGCCAGCAGTCATCAGACGATAGATTGTAACCTCCTTTTTTTGACCCAAACGCCAAGCTCGTTCTCGTGCTTGAACATCTGTTGAAGGGTTCCAGTCGGGATCGAAAATGATGACACGATTTGCGCCGGTGAGATTGACACCAAGACCTCCAACCTTCGTGGTTAGCAGGAAGACGTGAATGTCAGGATCATTGTTGAAGCGATCAACCAGACTTTGCCTATCCTTGATGTTTGTGCCGCCGTCCATTCGAAGATAGTTGAATCCATCAAGTCCCTTCACAAAGTTCTCAATGATGTTGAGCATTTGCACACCTTGGCTGAACAATAGGGTTTTGTGCCCGAAACGTTTCCACATTTCTAGCAGGGCCTTTACAACCTGCATCTTACCAGACTTGTTTGGGTTTCCCCATTTGTAGCCTGGCTTGCCGTTGAGCCGTGGATCAAGCAAATCAGGATGATTGCAGATCTTGCGCAAGATGTCGATGCCGTACAAAGACTGGCGAGTCTTATTCAAAATAGAGGTCATCTCCTCTGATGATAGAAACATCTCATAAGCCTCTCGCTGTGGTTTCGTAAGCTTACAGAACAAAACCTGCTCGCTCTTCTTCGGTAAATCCGATGCGACGTCAACCTTCAGGCGTTGTAGAAGGTAGGGACTAATAGCTGCTTTCAATGTTTCCGCGCACTTGGTGGCAGTCAAGACTTGTAGGTTGGTAGCGTTTGCATAACCACCAAGCTTGATGGGCACCTCAAAGGCTTGCCGGAAGTTGACAAGGGTGCCTAACCGCATCGGGAAAACGAAGTCAAACAAGGACCACAGCTCAATGAGGTTGTTCTGCATAGGAGTTCCCGAGAGAATGATTCTGTTAGGTGTCCGCAATTCCTTGCAGTATATTGTGATCGCAGTATTTGGGTTTCGAATCTTGTGACCCTCATCGAGTACCGCATATTCCCAATCCACCGGAATGAGCACGTCTGAATAGGTCTGAAGACCAGCATATGTGGTCACAAGCACGTGCCCATGTTGAACGACTCTGTCAACAATCTTCTTGGCAGCTTTGGAAGACTTCGGCTTTTTCTCAGCATAGCCGTAACTCTCCTCAACAGCTTCCATTCGACCTTCATTGCCGACGTTCAACATACCGCTACCAGAGCTATGAAGAATGGAGACTCTAAGAGGTGGCCACCATCGATGGAATTCGTTCACCCATTGTCGAAGCACGGTAGCGGGAGCAACCACAATGATTGGCTTTGTGAGCTTCTTGCTGTAATGCAAGCTAGCAAGGAAGGATATAATCTGAATGGTCTTGCCTAATCCCATTTCGTCTCCAATAATGCCGCCCACTTGCTGGGAGTACAATTCCCCAAGCCACTGGACGCAAGTCTTTTGGTAATCGAAAAGGGCAGGGTAAATGTCGCCTGGAAGCTTAACGTCATTCTCAAATTGGTGGTCCGGCGCATCGGGACATGGTTTGAACCACTCCTCATCCTCTGCATTCTCAACAGAGGGTTCTTCCTCGGTGGCCTCATTTTGTTCCATTTTGCGTTGGCGAGCTGCACTTCGCTTTTCTACCCATTTTTTAAGTCGACTCTGGTACACTTGCTCGTTTCCATCATCAATGCCTGTAAGGTCCACCTTCTCCTCTGCCTTTGACTGTCCAGCCAACCGCTTCTTGGAGGTTTGCGATGTCATGGCTGCATCGTCTTCGTCTTCGTCGTCAAGTTCATCAAGATCCTCATCCTCGGAAGCTCCGAGGGCAAAGTCGTCTTCCTCTTCCGAAGCCTTCCGGGATTTTGACGTCGATGATGCAGAAGCATTCTCTAATCGTCTCTTCTTTCGAGGACGAAGAGAAAACTCACTCTCAGGAGTGCTCACAGCGCTTTGTGGCGCATCTGCAAAGCCCGGCAGTAGCAGATTCTGATGCGAGCGCCGTCCTGCTTCTTCGACAATATCCTCCCCTTCTGCCTCTTCTTCCGCATCTCTCAAGACATCCGTAAGACCTCCTTCGCCATCCCCCGAGTTTCTTCCTGGCATTCGGGCGAAAGGCGTGATCTTTCCGGTACGAATCAGGAAATCTCTCTGGCTCTCATTCGGCATTCTCTTATTACCACCGGCAGCATCGTCCTCGCCCTTCTCGGCGCCATCGTATTTATGCCTCGCATCTATCCGGCCTTGAATGTCAACAATATCTTGCTTGAAAGTTGTGATGTCGGCATTGATCCGCTGCAATTCGTCTAGAACCCGCTTGCGAATAAGTGGATTGTTCACTGAGCTGTCCAGCCGTCGTCTCTGCGTTCTTCTCTGGCTTTCCAGTTTTTCTATATTGACATTGACTTTGTCAATCCGTTTCTGGTCCCGCTCATCTTCTTGTTCGATCATCGCCAGATTTGCCTGGTTCGTGATGTCCCTCTCGAGATCATCTTGGTCTCGGACGTTCTCCGTCAGGTTCTTGAGCGCAGTAGCTTCGTCCATGGCCGAGATATCTTCAACTTCGCCCTCCTCTTTGACTGTCTCATCCGCAAGAGCAGCCGCAGCTTCTGCGATTGTGCTTGTTTCCTCATGGTGCAGGGTCGGGGAGGTTGTATTTGCTTCGTCTGGAGGACTTGGTTCGGATTTGAAGTGAACCTCCGGCTCGCTTGAGGATGCCATCTTGACGGATGGACTTAAAATCTAAATTAAATGAGTGAAAGCATTGAAGGAACTGAATTTGTGGGAAGGGAATCGCGGATGGATGCTGGCTAGGCACCCAGACGACTCGGCGTTGAAATTGTAGAATTTAAAGTGAGTAGCAATGGGCGCAATGAAAAAGTTGTCCAAAAGGAAAGGCACCGTCTAAATGCCGCCGGTAAAGCTGAACAGCTTGAGAACTCGACGAAGTGAAGTTGATGTCGATTGCTCGCTGCAATATATTTTCGAAGCGGCGAATGCGTCATGAGCGAGGAGCGAGGAGCGAGGCTAGAAAGTGCAGTAAAAACCAAATTGAAACCTTGCAAAGGGCCTCAGATTTTGATTGGCGATCGAATTCACAGCCTTACCTTCATGTGAATGGCACAAGCTGAAGTAATTAATGTGCTCGAAGAACATTCATGAAATTTAAATATGTCGAAATATCAAAAGTAAACTGCAGCATAGCCTGTTGTCTAACTTCTAGAACTCTGGAATAATAATAGTATTATCTAGTTCTATTTTTCGAAGACCAATTTGGGAATGTTCAGTTGTAAGCACGCTGTGATTCGCGGCCGACGCTACAAGCTGAAAGCTTCTTTGTCGGGAAGAGCTGATAGCTTCGAGCCAGGCTCCTCGAGAATTCAAGGCAGTAGGTATGAATTTATTGTCTTAGGAGGCATTACATTCTTTTTACTAGCCGTACGTCATCTGTACGAGAGTTGAAGCTGCTTCTTCAAAGCTCATCCCTAGAGTCCATACTCCGATCGTATGTCACCTTGGTCCGAATAGAAAGTTCCTCCTCAATTCAAATCAACTGGAGCTCCAATTACTCGTAGATCCAATAAGTAGCTGCCTCGATGAGTCAGAACAGTTTTAGGCAAGCTGAAACTTATAATTGGCAAGCCGTCTCGTCTCCACAATTGCCACGAAGCCCAGCTTGTGCCCAAAAGGGCCGTAATAATATCTCCAAACCCCCTCTCATTCATAAACGCAAGTCCCGTGACCTAGCATATTCTTGACATCCTTTGTGACTATTGTTAGAGTTCTGGAAACAATCTCCAGCCGGCATCGTTTTCTCCACCGATACATTCGCATACTGACATTCTGCTGTGTCTTGCTGGTTGCTTGGGCGCCGCTCGCCTCACAATCCGCGCTAAAGTGTTGGATCTCTCAAGACCGAGCATGATTTTGGAGCTTTAACGTCACCTCGCCCTCTTCATCTCGCCATGCATCGTTGACACGCAACTGGATTTCTAAGGGCTACTTCTGCCTCTGCCGAGAGGCTTTTCATTCTGTTGCGACGCGTTCTTGACTCACCGGTCGCTTGGAATCCCTCTTCGCTGCCGCGACCCTTTTCTGAATACGACAGCCCTGCCCGCGAAGCTATCCACCACCCACCGCGGACCTCTCCCCATTGTCTGATTCACTATGGATCAATGGCAGCAATCTTTTCCTGACTCGGCTGGGCCTTCTCGCAGATACAACGGCAACCCTCCACCAGGCCAGGCGCAGATGGGCCGAGACTATAACGGGAACGCTCAATCTCAACCTCCAGCTGGTTTTACTTACGAGCAATATCAGGGTGGAATAGGCGCACATTCTCACTCAATGACAGCTTCTCCCACAGCGACCCCGCAGATGAGAGACGGGAACGGGGACGTAGCCATGCAAGACGCAGGAGATCCTTACAGTGGCATGAAGTATCCCATGCGGCCTCATCACCAACAGCACCTTTCTGGTGGTCGACCAGCAGGTCATCACGCTGCCCAAGAACCTTCCGCAGCAGCTCAAAGGTATTCTCCCATGGAGACACTATCACCCAGCTCACCATATGGCACACCGCAACAAGGCCAGAATCAATATGCATCCCGCCAATCTCCCACGAGGCCTGGCAATTATTCATCAGCCAACTCTTACTATGCAAGCCGCCAGCAAAATCAGCAGTTACCCCCCATCACTCCCTACGCTTCTAATAACGATGGCTATCCAAGCTCTGCAACCGCACAGCTGAATGCGGTCTTTGGGAACGACCCCAAATCACCCCGCCGGCCGGTTCCACAATCATCGCAGGGCCCTCCAGGGAGAGGTCCTGTTCCCGAGTTCACAAAAATCCGGGCCATGACAGATTTACAGCCGAAAGTTAACGCTCAGCCGGCCTTTCGGAGAGCAAATCCTGAAGGTGGATTCATAAGTGTAAGTTTCAGCGAAGTTCTACTTGGCCTAGCTACTGACTCTGGTACCGCAGCCTCTTCAAGCACTGACCAGCCATTTGCCTTCCACATACCGAATCTGCAATCCTAGCTTCAAATACGAATCCTCTCGAAATCCTCGCCGAGTCCTCACGAAGCCAAGTAAAGGCGTGAAGAACGATGGGTTTGACAACGAGGACAGTGACTATATACTCTACGTGAATGACATTCTCGGGTCTGAGGAGACCGGTCATAAGTATGTCTCGAGGTTAAGATTTCTATAATCTCCGAAATAGTGGAGGCTAACAATATCATCAGGAACCGGTACCTCATTCTTGATGTCCTCGGCCAAGGAACTTTCGGCCAGGTAGTTAAATGCCAGAATTTGAAAACACAGGAGGTCGTTGCAGTGAAAGTTGTCAAGAACAGGACTGCATACTTCAATCAGAGCATGATGGAGGTTTCTGTATTGGATCTGGTATAATAGCCTCCTTTCATACACTTTGATCACTTGCTAAGCCTTTTCTCAAGCTCAACACAAAACTCGATAAGAACGACGACCACCATCTCCTGCGCCTCAAGGATACCTTCATCCACCGACAACATCTCTGCTTGGTGTTTGAGCTGCTGAGTGTCAATCTGTACGAACTGATAAAGCAGAACCAATTCCGGGGCCTCAGCACGACCCTCGTACGAGTGTTTGCACAGCAGCTTCTGAACGGATTAAGCCTTCTGAACAAAGCTCGCTTGATCCATTGCGATTTGAAGCCGGAGAATATCTTACTGAAAAATCTTGAAAGTCCAATCATCAAGATTATAGATTTTGGTTCTGCTTGCGATGAACGTCAGACTGTGTACACATATATTCAGTCCCGATTCTACAGGTCGCCCGAGGTCTTACTTGGATTACCTTACTCATCGGCGATCGACATGTGGTCACTCGGATGTATAGTGGTGGAGCTATTCCTTGGTCTCCCCTTGTTCCCAGGGTCGTCTGAATACAATCAAGTGTCTCGAATAGTAGAGATGCTGGGAAATCCGCCGAATTGGATGCTTGAGATGGGCAAGCAATCTGGCGAGTTCTTCGAAAAGAGGCACGATGTGGATGATTATGGTAGACGAACGTATCATCTCAAGAGTATGGAGCAGTACTCTCGGGAGCATGGCACGAAGGAGCAACCGAGCAAGAAATACTTCCAGGCGACTACGCTGCCGGAAATTATTCGATCATACGCTATGCCGCGGAAAAATATGAAGCAGACGGAAATCGATCGGGGTAAGCTTATATCGTATCCTCTGTTTTATCCTTCGCTAATACATTTACCAGAAATGAATAACCGAGTTGCCTTCATTGACTTTGTTCGTGGACTACTCAACATCAATCCCTTGGAGCGATGGTCACCACAGCAAGCTAAATTGCACCCTTTTATCACACAGCAGAAATTCACAGGTCCATTTGTGCCGCCGATGAATTTGAAGTCAAGCTCCATCAACCGGTCACCGGCGCCTGGTACCCAGCAACAACAGCAAGCTGAAGCTTTGAGTAAACAGAGAGCACAAGCTGCTCAAGCCCAGGCTCAAGCCCATACAGTTCAAGCGCACGTGGCAGCACAAGCCCCTTATTCAGCTGGTGTACCCGTAGGTCAGTATGGACAGGTTGCCCAGCCACAGGCGCCTCCGATTTACAACAACACAAACATGTATTCGCCCAACACGAATCATCAGGGTGCTCCTCCACCATATCCGTCTCAACAAGCTGGGCCCTACAACCAAATGGGAATGATGGGACAGCCTCCTGCTCAGATGCCACCGGCGCAGTATGGACCTGGTCCGCCCCAACAGCAACAGAGTCTCTATGCTCAAGCTACTATGCGCTCTGGCCGGCAAAGAGCGTCTACAATGGAGGTGCAACAAGGTGGTATTCCAGTAGCAATTCAGCGGGTCGCTAGCCATCTCGATCCCAGCCAGCCTATCCGCCTGCAACCAAGTCCTGCTTACTATCCTCCACCGCCTGATGGAGCTTCAGATGGAAACCCAGCCAGTGCTCGGAGAAGAGGCAGTAGAGCTCAGCAAGGGGGTCAAACTGGGCAACGAAGCAACCGGGACTTCATCCGCAATTTGGAGGACCGAACTCTTGAAGAAGGGTTCATGGGACAGTCTCAATGGCATTGAGCAGCATTGCTTGCTACTCACGCGCCTGCTCAACACAGGCAATGCAGCGCCAATTCATTTCTACGCCAAGACCCAGATTTCCGTGCTACATTTGGCAAGGTTGCACTACAACTTGGCATCAATGGCTCCGCATTCGCTTGAGCATAACGTGTTTGTTTGGATCATCATCTTCGTCGATAGGAGACTGAAGCAAGATTGATTGATACCCAGGGAGATATGAAGATGAGCGTTGATTTTTCAGAGGAGGGAATGTAGCGGTGGCTGTTGTGGGGACGGCACCAGAGGAGCGTGAGTGGGAGATGCACATCCATGGAATTCAACGCCCGCAATGCATTTGGACGGGTGGAGGAAAGTTGGTCAGTCACATGATGGCGAAGATTGATAGGTCGGATGGGACATCGGGATGGAGTTTTCTGTCTTTTATGTACTTTACCGACAGACATTGCATGGAGGAGCGCTGAGCTGCTTGACCTTGAACTTCGCTGCCTATCAGATTGATTCTCGTGCCACTGTTGCCCTGCCAATTGAATGTCCGTTCCACTATCACATCGCTTCCTAGGTAAGAGATCCCGTCGGCGCTTAGCAAAACGTGACCACATAAACTTGAGCCTAGACAACCACTTTTCTGATCACGCGTAATGGCGAATGAGCGCACATAAGGAAAGATTTCATATCGTCAAGGTATTATTTTTGGTGTTCATTCTCTAGTAGTACAACAGTGGATATTATGGTAAATGAGCAGACCGGAACGTTAATGCAGTCAGGCTGAAGTAACCCTGAAGAGGAAATGCCCCAATTCGTCATTCATTCATCACTGCATCCATCTGAAGAGAAATTCATGCGCTATTTTTGTCTTGTTTTGCAGATGGCTTTGCCAATATGCAAGCAAGCTTGCCCCAATACCATTTTGATTGGGTATTCGGAGGCCACCAAGTTTCTGATACAAGGTTGTGCGAAGAGAGGAACTAAAGTTAATCGAGTAGAAAAGATGTGGAGGTGAAAGTCCTATGATCCTTCATCTGTAACCACGTCCCTTATCTTCTCGTCGTCCCCGGTCCCAGCTGTCGCCCCGTCCACGTCCTCGGCCTCCGCTACCAATAAGGTCGTCGCTGTACAAGCCTCGTCCCCGGCCATTGTCATAGCGGTCATCAGTGTCCATCTTGTCCTCAAAGCCATATGAACCATCTACTATATCGTCTCTATCGTTTCTTCGGGTCCGGCTGCGATCTCTGCTGCGATCTCTCGGAGTGTAGCGATCAGAGTTATACCCTGAGCGATCAGCTCTTGGGCCGCGAGGAGGTGAGACGGTTCGAGGAGCAGGGCTGGCATGTGTCGGGGCAGCCTTGATTGCAGGTGGAAGGGGGCCGAGTTTGTGGTAAACGTGGAGAATTTCGCCATCGGCCTATGAGTATTTCTCAGGTGAGTTTTTCCTCAGCAAGATCTTCTCAACTCACGTTTTGACCGTTCAATGTGTCAACCACATTGTCGGCACTTTCCTTTGCATCAAAAACAACTTCTGCAATGACCTTTGGCCGCGAGGCAATCAGACGACAGCTCAGGACAACTCCCCCAAAGGGTATAATAGCACTCTCGACATCTGCCTCCGTAGTCCCCGTAGCCAGATTCTTGATAATAACAGCATGCGAACTTGCGAGACCTCGTATACTGATGCCTGAAGTTGGCTTTGCGATTCCGACGATGTTGAATTGGCTGTTGAGGTTTGGAGAGGAAGCTGAACCATTGAGCGCCGAGTAGACATGCTCATTGCGGTTGTTGGCACGCTGAGCTCTGGGACCACGAGGGATGGGTGTAACCTTCGCGGCTCCTGGATTGTTCAGGGCATGGAGATCGTGGGTCCATTCAGCGTTAACGTTTCCAGCTGAAGGCTTCGCAACAGGGCTTGGCTTTGCTGCATGCTGTGATAAGTCAGCGTTGTATCCCCAGAGCTATAAAAGCTCATAATACCTTTCCAACACCAGTGATTCGGGCCGCAAGTGCTGGGACTCCTCCCGTAGTTTGCTTGCGACTGATCATTCCAGATCCTGGGGCGCTTGCTCTGCGGTCCTTGCCAAATATATCTTGTGCGATAGCCTCGTTCTTGCGGCGTTGGCGATCTGCAGACTTGTCAGCGACCGAGATGCGCAGACTGCTTGCGCGCTTCGAATTCTTACTTGCGTTGACCATTTGGTTCAGGTCCAGTGCAGCGGTTTTGCTGGGAGCCATCTTTGCTGCTATGTTAGTGACCAATGATTAGTACTTTGGAGGCTGTCGATCAAACCCCGTCTATGCCGGACGGAGGAAATAATCAGGTAGAAAGAATCAGAGAAGTGATGATGAGCTTCGCTGTCCAATGTGCAAAGCGAAAAAGGGACGCGTCGCGAAGAGCGATCGAAAATGTGGAGTGCTGCTCTTAGCCGGGCGGTGGACCAGGGTGTTAAATCTTGACAGTAGTATATTCAATTCGTGATCAGAATCACTCGCTCTGTTATCGACTCTTTTACATGAGCCTCTCAAATTCCAAGGCTTACCAGGTACATAGTATTAGACAGCTCTCTTCGATTTCCTTTGAGTGCTCCTTGTTGAAATATATCGGGAGTATTCACTGCTGCTTTATTTGCGAGTAAGCGAGGAAGGAGCATTCCCCCCCCTTTTCGGCAGGAGGCGAGGGAGCTCATACCCCATCCTTTCTCAATTTTGTGGTCTCAGAACCTACTTCCCTTCTTTCAACACAAGGGGAGTCTTCAATACTATTCTCATTCTACAATGATACAATTTTGGGTATAGGTGCGTCTGCGATGTCAATTCTCCCTCTACCGTCCTTCAGCAAAGAGTTGACAGTGTCTCTGAGTCCGCCAAAATATGAAAACTGGACAATCGACTATCCGCACTGTAGAGCACAGCTAACAAAACTCTTCGAGTAGGAAAAACAAGAAAATGCATTTGTCTAGCGAGTCCACCCTGGACCATCGAGTCCGCCGAAGCCTTCGTTGGTCCCGAACTCCTACTTCAGGCCGTAAGAAGGAAGCTCGAGCTTCGACAGCTACTCCTGAACCTCCAACATTCCCCACCCTATCAAGGAAGTCTAGTTTCATTGAAAATACCAGTCCCAGATCTCGAAATGACTCTCTAGAGCATGCTTGGAGTGCACCACCTAAGACGCCGGGTCGCAGAAAGTTGATCAGTGACTTCTTGTTCCCCTCTTTGCGAGCTCGGCAATCGCCAGACAGACAACCTTCTCAGATCAGTCCTAGCCTTAGGAGATCTAAGACTGCCTCGCCCGTGAAGAATGAGACTATTGGTAAGGTGCTGGCGAGCCCATACTGGAATCATGTGCTGACGGAACACGTCTTAGACGATATGCTTTCGTTCCAGTTCAAGCGCCGTAGAAGCATTGTCAGTTTTGGTGATATGCTAGGCTCAATCACCAACAGAGGTTCCCCAAAGCGTCCCACAATGTTTGAATGTGTTTCAGCTTCCCCCGAAATTGTCTACAACGCGGGGTGCGGAGAAGATCCAGCGGAAGACCACACAGAGTCTTCAAATTCTCTTTGCATGTCTGGAGATCTTCCTGAAGAGCCGCCTGCACCTCCGCCTTACCTAAGACTCGCCCAAGATAGTACTGATAATATCGAATCTTTTGCGGCACGAATGGGGCGACTTGTAGATGGTAAGCAAGCCCAAGTTGTGTAACCGCGTTGAAGAAGGCTTACATCACAAAGGCATCAAGCTCGATGCACTCTCAACACCACGACGTGTCTCGAATTCGTCTTCAAGTTCTTGTAGGTCCGCACAACAAGAGCCCTGGGCGTTGAAGCTAATGAAACCAGCTCATGCGGACAGCCAGACACTCTGCTCCCAAGCTCATGTGCGATGGGATGTTGCAACCAATATCTACGAAGATGAAGGAACAAAGACCCCAGACTCATATCTTGCGCTGCTGGTCGATTCGGAAAGTGCCGGGGGCCGTACACCTTACCTCTCTCCGATGCTGAAGTCGGTATCCCCGCCTCCATCCCCTGGGGAAATGCAAGCTGTACAGCCTGTGGACTATCTCTCGGACGGTTGTTCTCCTCCAAAGAACAGACAAAGGTAGACCAAATTCTTGTGTCAAAAGAACGAAATTGTAACTAACCATTTGCATAGTGCCCATGGCAACTCCTCCTCCACAGTATACTACTACCCGGAGGGTGCTAAAAAAATTATCCGCCCTAGTATACCAAGCATTACAGTCTGCGAGGTGAATCCTGCTGAAGATTCCCATGATATTGAATGTGGACTTACGGATGGGATCAAACATGACAAGAAGCGCTTTGATCCCGCAAAGAAAGGAAAGGAAAATGTCCTGAAGGTTGCACTCAGAGCTCCGTCATCTGAGGAGTCTCGCAAGAAAAAACTTGCCGATGAGATCAAGCTGGTAGCGCAAAAGATGAAGAAAAAATACCACGGTCCATCGTTCGATGATTGCCCACCTTGCGATTACGGCAAGACCGTGGAGAATATCGAGAAGAACAACGAGTACGGGTACCATGGAGATCAAATGGAAGCCTGGGATTCAATTATTTTGGGAAGCCGCATTCTCCAAGAGGTAAGATCGTGTTCCCGAACCCACAGAGGAAGTTATGCCAATTACTGACCTTTGAAAGCCGAAGCCCTGGATGAGATTGAAAGATATTCCCTCCCTGGACAATTTCCGGCAATTTCGTGACTGCGGTGAGGACTTCGAAGTGGGCTTCCCTCCAAGGCAGATCTCCCTTCTATCCTTCAAGAGAAGAGCAAATAGCCCCAGCATCACTGGCTCCGATTCGGAGCGAGCCTACGAGGAGTGGGTTGAAAATATCAGTAGAATGAGTGAGCAGGTTCAGATGGTTGCTTCAGACATGTTCAGAAGCTGTGAAAAAGGCGAGGAAAAGGCCACTAGTCCCCGAAGGCAAATGCTGTCTTCACCTGGTCCTGTCCTGGTGGTCTACCCTGAAACAAATAATCTGGGGACCTATGCAGAGAACTATGAAACTGGAAGCGAAGCTATGAAGGTACTTCGCAGCCACAAGTTGAGCGAGCTTTCCTACTTCTGCACGTGGGATCTAACCCATCGAACGTTGTACGCACATTCATTAGACTCGTATCCAGATCCGGAGGTTGTGCGAAAGAAAGGATGGGAGAATTTTCTGCTCCATGATTGCCCTACCTCTGCTGAAGAACTTCAATTCCGATTATCTGAGAACCGCCGGTCTGTTGGAAGTCTTGATAAGAAGGAACATGGCTTATTCGACAATTCTCGAAACTCGATGGGTACTGGGCACATGGCGTCTCTCAAAACCGACCTAACCGGGACTCAACGGCCTTCAACCGCTTCAGAGCCCCCGGTACCAAGATTTCAGAGGGCTATACGATGTCCTGTCAACAATGTGCGAGGTTCATCCGACGAAGCCCAATCGTGTGCCACCACATCACTATCTTCGATCTTTAGCGGATCAGAAGCCAAAATTCGAGGACTCTCGACGGATACGAATATATCCGAAGCCGCTGGTGGTGTCAACACGGTTGCTCAGACTAAGAATGGTTTTGATGGACTGGGCTCGAGATATGATGCCCAGGATCTATTTGCATCAATTTGGGATCCTGTTATGTCTGTGAAAGCCAAAGCTCTGGAAATTTCCACGGATTTCGAAATTGCTATGAACACCGACACCCTCGACCCCTCGAATGGCAGTGTAGATCACAATGCTCTTGATAGCCTCAATGACCGGGGATTAAAAAGCGTGGCCGAAGCTCCATTCATCCACCCGCCAAGCCCTAGTTCAAGCCTTGAGCTTGCTCCCCTGAGCCCGTCACGTGACGAATATTCATCGATACTCGACGACGATTATCTGATTGAGGTTGACCCTGAGATTGCTCTCAGATTCTTAGGTAGTCAATATTCAGACGAAGTCCTAACGCCAACGGATACCTGTCCTGGAACTAATAGCATATTCAGAGCCAACTCGCGGTCCAATTCTTGGTATCTAGAGTTGGAACTTGAGACGGAGAAGCAGACAGAGAAGCCAGCAAAGACGTGGTTTGATCACGGCAGAGAATATACCGAGAAACAACGTCTTCGAAAGATCATCAAGGAGATCAACGAAGCAATGGCATCGTATGTTGAGGCAGAAATTGAACGGAGCTGCATGTATCAGCGAAGACCAACCGAAATGGAAGTCGAGCTCCACTTTTGGATTCAAGATAAAGGTCCGCTGAGTGAGACTAGGCATAATGCCCTCCGCGAGCAGAAGGATCAGATCGAAAAGGGGCCTGTAGAAGGAGAGCGAGTTAGCACGGAGTACGCAGAGAAGGCCTTGACCGAGGAGAGCCAAAGAAACAACCTTGCTCAGAGTAGCGAGAATGGCAAAATACCAGATTCTGACGTCGAGGACGATGAAAGAGACTGTATGATACCGTACTCGACGTTTCGGGAGATACTGCGAACTTGCATGTTGACCAGCACGGAAGTCTCAGAAATCCCGTACTCGACTTATTTGGAGGTTTTGCGGACCTGCTTGGCTCCGAATCCATGGACTCTATGGGAAAACGACACTGGAGCAGATGAGCAGCACATGAGCTCTGCTTCTTCCTCTCGAGAAATGGACTTAAGAAGAGGTCCAAAGATATCTCTGCCTTCTGGGTTCAATTTCACGGACTATGGTGATATGCTGCCAAAAACTGACGAAGACATTAAAGTGGGCGAGAGCTTGAAGGCTCCTTCCCGTGTGAATATTAATCCGAGTAGGAGGGCTTCAAAGGCTTCAACTTCGAAGAGCGAAGACAGAAGTGCCGCGACGGCCGAAGACATGATGCTATACAATCATATCGAGAGCCTCGCCCACGGTCATGAGAAGGGACGAGAAAAACCAGAAGGAAACGGTGCAAGAGTGCCAATGATTAAGAGTACTTCGCTGTTTGAGAGCGCTCTGCTGGACTATTGCTTATTTCCAGACGCCAAAGCCGCCAACAAAGTTGACCCTGACCTCATCGATGAAGCATCTCGATATATCCAGCCTGAATCCAGCGATACTAGTGCGCCAGTGCCCGCGGGCAATGTGCTGTTTGATTACTTGGAGGAGTCGGACCATCGATTAGAGGCGATACTTCCTCATAAACTTGACTGGGGGAGCATTGAGAACCCACCTCAGAATAGCCACTCAGCCAAATACGACCGCACCAAAGTAAGCAGCCTGGTTGACATCTTCCAAAGACACAGCGCTGTGCCTCAGAAACTAAGGCCAGTACTCCAGCGGAAGGAGTCATCCACGTTTCCAATAAACCAGTCTGGAGGTCCGCCCGCAATCCCCTCAGCACGCATCGTCACGCCATCAGGCTCCATATATAGCCCTGCTGGTACTGTATGTGCTGCCACTGGACCTCTTCATGACAAATCCCCACTAAAGCGTGTTCCAACACCTTACTCTTCATCCCTGAAAGAGTTCTATGCAACCAGCGAAGATGGTACCGACATGAGCGTCTCGTTCGGACTTGAATTGACGAAAGTGGCGGCACATGACGAGAATGAAGAGATACGTAATAAAGATGCCTGTATGTATGGATAACCGAAGGATGAAATGGATTACCAATTGAGAAGAGTGTGTCGGCTGAGACTTGAAGTATTGATAGTCGTCTATAGTCAGGCATGGAATTTCGGGTATTGTTACGGAAGGGTCATTCTGTGGTCGATAGGTATGGGAAACAGGAAGCAATTGGTAACTGGAAGCATCACATAGGCACTCGTTAGATCAAAGCCGTAGATTATAAGAGACACTACATCTTTCTGTCTCAACTGAATCCTTTCTCGGAACTTGGGTTGATTGTTTCCTAGCCTTTCTGACCCTATGGATGTTGTACAAGGAGGATGTCCTCCGCGCGATACTATACACATATGAAGCAGGTCATCATCCTGCGACATCTACCCTACCCACAAGAACAAGGCATATCGGGAGGGACCTCGGCATCTGCATCCACTTTAAGTATGTCTTCATGAAATTGGCGACGAAGATATTTCCCGGACAGAATTCTCGACGTTTGGTCCTATTTCGTGTATCGTATACCTGTCGCAGAAGATGAAAATTTTCTTGAGAGGAGCGTTAATTCAATCACTATCCTCGTCCTATTTTCTCGGCGGCGTCGGATGGTGTAATGCTCGTTGACCATTTGGATCAGATGATTGAACTTGATTTGTCTCGGAGACAGGGGCTTCTGTGTTCAACTTGCGCATCCTTTTCTGAGTTCTGTGCTTCGTCACGAAGGCTGCGAGTTTACCTCGTTCCTTGGTGAGAGCGCTATAATCTTCTCTCGGGACCATGGCTTTGTTCATGAGCTGATCGTAGGCGCTTATCATACTTTGAGTGAGGTCAACCACAGAAGTGACGAATTGGTGCCTCTCCTGATACCGCTCTGCGGATAGAGGCGCGTCATTGAAGAAAAGGATTGATTTGATGTTGAGAAATGTGGGTTGAAGCCGTTCGAGGGCTCGAAGAATTTGCAAGCCTTGTGCTCGTTTAGAGCGCTCGTTCGATGTGATGCTCGAGGTAATGTTCGGTGCAATTTGGATCTTGTTTGCGTATGCCGGTGCTGTGACTGCGATTTCCAGGTAGTTTTGGAGGGACTGAATATCGGGCTCCTTCAATGCAGTCTGCATTAGATCAAGGATTCTCCCGGCATTGGCAAATGCATTCCTGTTGAGCTTGTCACGCAAGCAAGTTGACATTGCGATGCGGAAGGTTTTGGCCTCGAGATCTCGAATGGGCATCGACCGCAAGACTTCCACAGTTTCAGAGCTGGCCCTTGCTACGCGTAGAATACGAAGATAGGCGTGAAAATTTTCCTGATCAGGTTTGACACCGGCGTCACCTGTAAAGATTTTCCAGTATTTGGTTGCGGTATCCTTCAATCTTAGCTCGAGGAGTGCTTTCATTAACAGCGAAAGGGTGATCTGTCCAGGTTTGGCATATGCCTCGACGCCCTTGGGAGGATTTGCCGGCGAAACAGCTGTGAAATTCGGAGAATTTAGCTTGGTGTCCTCGGTTCTTGTCTCGAGAGAGTTTAAAGACTCCTCATGAGTCCGATTCTGGCCTTTGGCATCTGCATCGACCCCCTTCGGAATATTGGACGAGATGGATTTAAAATCCTTAGGAGAATATAGTTCGAATCCTTCGTTTTTTCCTGTCTTGGGAGAATCTTCAGACGCGCCGGGAAGTTGCTTATGCGCGACTGGGCCTTCTACTGCAGGCAATTGACCTTGGCTTGTGGGCTCAATTCTGGCACGATCGGAAGTCCCCATTCGCGGAACTTGGCGAGGAATCTTCATAGTCTGCTCAACCAAGGAGAGAAGATCGTCTTGGTCCTCTGGCTCGCCCATGAGAAGGACCCGCCCCATGGCAGCAACAAGAAGCTCATCAATCCACAAATCTCCTCTTCGCCAGCGATCAGTAGCGTCTGCCCACAGTCGACGTGCTTGCAAAATGGTATCTCTCTTGTTTTGTCGTATTTGCGTTGCAGTGAGGCCCCCGATCTCATTCAGAGCGCAGATTCGTAAGCCGTTCAACATAGTTGTGAAGGTTGCATTGTTTGGAGCTCTGGGTCCTACGTCTGGCATGGCAGCAAACACTGCCATCAATGCCTCGGCGTTCTGGGCTCGCGCGCACATCTTTAAGACAGCATTTGTGTGTATGATGCTTGGTTTTATTTTTGAATTTTCAGCCTTCATCGAATGATACAACGCCAGGACCTTTTCGAGGGCTTGAGAAGCCTCTTTGTGTTCAGCACAGCCCGTGAAGATAATGGTGTAAGTATAGCTATCAGGGAACTGTCCACGTTTCTTCATCTAGAAGACAGGAGTTAGTGTTGAAGTGGCTTCTCAGTGCGAGAATACCTACCTCGTTGTAGGTCTTCAAAGCTGCATTCATACGCCCTTGGCCCAGTTGGTATTCTACCAAATGATTCCAGCTAACTATACACTGGGAATCTTTGCTGGCTTCCCGCACAACTTCAAGGGCGGTCTCCAAATCGCCGCTCGTAAGTTTGTTTTTCACCCAGGTTGCCAACTTCAACGGATCCTTTAGGTAGGTCAGATGTTTCTTTACCATTTGCATGGAAGGAACACTGTTTCTTCTGGCTCTGCCACCATATCTGGAGTTCTTGTCCTCCCTGTCGTTCCTTGGGAACCCATTATTTCCCGGTGTATAGTCGTGAAGCCTCGACCTCGTTACCGAGGCGCTCACTTCCTGTGCTGAAGTAACATAATTTCGCGTGAAGGGTATCGTGCGCAGCTTCGAGGAAAGAGGATTAGGAAGAGCAGCTGCATCTCCGATGATAGACTGTAAACAGCGTCTCATGCATGAGGAACAAGTCAACATTGAGACTCGTGGTGGAATGGACCTAACAGTGATGCTTGAAAGCTCCTTTGAAGCCTTTTTGTTTTTCTCGAGATGGTCTCGATAGCAGATTCACCCCGATCTTTTCAGGCATTCGTGCGTCGCTAGCTTATTTTGCTGAGACGAAAATGACAGGGATCCGCGGTTTTCGTGTTGAAAGCGCGTCTTCGCCTTCGCGTACCTAACAAGAGCTTTCCTTCCCGCGTACCACCCAGCCTCCGAACTTCCATAACAACTACTTCCTTGAGGACTCTCAATCTTCTTCAAGCATTCCCCGAAGCATGTCATAACGAAAATAAATTTTGCTCTGTCAACATGTCGAAAGCTGCTTCTGCACGGGCGAAGTTCGCGGAGCTACGCGCTCTTCGAGAGTCTGGCAAGAAGCGTCTTGATACCTATCAAGTCCACCAGGAGGCCGACTTGTACGAAGAAGTTGATGAAGACGGGTACAAGAAAGTTGTTCGGGAACGGCTCAACCAAGATGACTTCGTTATCGACGACAATGGAGAAGGATACGCCGACGATGGCCGCGAGGAGTGGGATCAGAAGCCGCAGTACTCGGACAGCGAGGAGGATGTACCAGTGAAGAGCAAGTCTGGAAAAGCTGGTCAGTTGATCCGGAGTACCTTCTGCACTTCATACATCTAACAATTGCTAGTAAAACGCAAACGTGAAGAAGAGAAAGCTAAGAAGGAGAGCATGGACAAGGGAATCAGCAACTACTTCACGAAGGGTCCGGCAGTGGCACAAGCCAAAGCCAAAGTATGTCGAATGCTCCTACTATGGTCAAATCATACTAATCATCTACAGCCCATCAAGAGTAAAGCCGACGATGACTTTCTAGCGGACCTTCTCGGCGAAGTTGACACCAATGTTCCTCGGCCAATTGAGCAACCAGCTCGCTCACGCAGAGCGCAGGACAAGCGGCGGACTCGAGCTCTCTCTCCTTCAGTTGACGATAACCAGCGTCATACCTCGAAAAAGGCGAAGCTTGTTGACAGCCGGGGCCCTACAACACCTCCTACAGAGCAAGACTATGGTGATGACGATGGCTTTATGGGTGGCATGGATGATGATGATATGCTCATGAGCGATCCTCAGCCATCATCACCGGTCACGAAGGCTGTGGAGAGGAAGGCCCATGTTACAGTGAAGGCAGAAGAGGAGGAAGAGGATTTAATGGAAGTGGCTCAAGCCAACGGTATTGCAACCACCAGCGTCAACATGTCTGGCACTCGCCCTGTGCCAAAGATCAAGAAAGCCGAGGCCTATCCTTCTCCGGCCAGCTCGTCTCCAACCCGTCCCCCATTGTCACGAGTCGATGCCTCCGCCTGGAATGATGTGACAGATAAGTTGAATGTTGTCAACAGCAGTCAAGCTTCTGAGACGTTGACTTTTGGCAAAATTGACCACAACGACGTAATTGAAGAAGATGGTAGTCTCCGAATGTTCTGGACAGATTATACTGAGGTGAACGGTAGCCTGTGTCTCTTTGGGAAAGTACAAAACAAGCAGACAGGCAATTATGTCAGTTGTTTCCTGAAGGTGGACAATATTCTTAGAAAATTGTTCTTCCTCCCCCGAGAATACCGTCAGCACAATGGTCGTGATACCTCAGAAGAGGTCGAGATGAAGGACGTCTACGAGGAGGTGGATGAGCTCATGACCAAATTGAGAGTTGGCATGCACAAGATAAAGCCATGCATGCGAAAGTACGCCTTCGAACTTCCTGACATTCCAAGGGAGGGAGAGTATTTGAAGATGTTGTACCCGTATTCAAGTAAGTCTGATCATTTTGTACGCATTTCATGGAGCTGACTTTCTCAGAACCCCAACTTCAACCCGAACATCAGACAGGATCCACATACTCTCATGTCTTCGGAATAAATACTCCGCTGTTCGAGCAATTCGTCCTGTGGAAAAATATCATGGGACCTTGCTGGTTGAAGATCGAGGGTGCAGAATTTGGAGTTCTGAACAATGCTTCGCACTGCAAGTTGGAGGTTCAAGTCTCGCAGCCCAACTTAATCACTCCCTTCGACGCAGATAATTTGGATGCCCCACCTTTGACCCTCATGAGCATTGCGCTGAGGACTGTATTGAACGTCAAGGATAACAAGCAGGAAGTTCTGGCTATCAGTGCACGAGTCTACCAGAATATTTCGCTTACCGATTCGACATCCCCTGAAAAGCTACCATCTCATTCGTTCACGATCATTCGACCCACGGCGACAAGCTTCCCTCTTGGATTTGAAACCGAGGTTAAGAAGCGAGCAAAGGGACTTGTGAAGCTTGTCAAGCACGAACAGGAAATCTTGAGTTTCTTCCTGGCGCAGCTGAATTTGAATGACCCAGACGTACTTATTGGACATCAGCTCGAGGGTGTGGACTTCAGTATTTTGCTGAATAGAATGCAGGCGAAGCGAACTCCACAATGGTCGCGCATAGGTCGAATGAGACGAACCGACTGGCCAAAGTCGATGGGCAAGATGGGAGGCAACTTCTTTGCTGAGCGTTCATTGCTCTCAGGTCGACTCCTCTGCGACTTGGCCAACGATGCGGGCAAATCTACCATGACAAAATGTACTTCCTGGAGTTTGACCGAGATGTGTACGCTGTATCTCCCCGGTACAACCCGCCGCGAGATCGACAATGAGCAGGCACTTTCCTCGTGGGCAACTACCAAGAATGGATTGATGGACTACGTCACTCACTGTGAGGCAGATACATACTTCATTGCTGCTTTGGCTCTGAAGGTGCAGATGCTTCCCCTGACAAAAGTTTTGACCAATCTTGCAGGGAATTCTTGGGCACGAACATTGACAGGTACCCGTGCGGAACGGAACGAGTACATTTTGCTGCATGAGTTTCACAGAAACAAGTACATTTGTCCTGACAAAGCTGTGTTCAAGGGCAAGCAGCAAATTGAGGAGGAAAATCTAGATGAGGAGACTGGAGACGTCAAGAAGAAAGACAAGTACAAAGGAGGTCTCGTTTTCGAGCCAGAGAAAGGCCTCTACGACAAGTTTGTCCTGGTCATGGACTTCAATTCGCTATATCCGAGTATCATCCAGGAGTTTAACATCTGTTTCACAACTGTCGACCGCTTGAATCTGGTCAGTATTAAACATCCACATTTTGAGATTTTGCTCTAACGTTATACAGTCGGATGACGAGGAGAAAGTCCCTGAAGTACCAACAGACCACGAACTCGGAATATTGCCGAAGCTCATTGCCACTTTGGTCAGCCGAAGACGGCAAGTGAAGAGTCTAATGAAGGGTAAGAACGCCTCGGCTGAACAACTTGCCACCTGGGACATCAAACAATTGGCTCTCAAGTTGACTGCCAATTCTATGTACGGTTGTTTGGGATACACGAAGTCCAGATTCTATGCCAGGCCTCTGGCAGTCCTCACCACTTACAAAGGCCGTGAGATTCTCCGAAGCACGAAGGACCTTGCAGAGAGCAATTCGCTCCAAGTCATCTACGGTGATACGGATTCCGTCATGATCAACGCCAATGTGGATAATGTTGAGGACGCCCTGAAAGTAGGAAACGAATTCAAGAAAGCCGTCAATGACCGCTATAAGCTCCTCGAGATTGATATCGACAATGTCTTCCGTCGCATTCTTCTTCAGGCCAAGAAGAAGTATGCTGCGATCAATCTCGTCCAGATCGATGGCAAATTTGTTGACAAAATGGAGGTCAAAGGTCTCGACATGAAGCGTCGTGAATACTGCAATCTTTCCAAAGATGTCTCGTCCAAACTCTTGAACGAGATCTTATCTGGTGATGAGTCCGAGGTAGTCATCACTCGCATCCATGAGTATCTCGGTGAAATTGCATCCAAGATGCGTGAGGGCGCCATTCCCATTCAGAAGTACACGATCTATACGAAGCTTGGAAAGTCGCCAAACGAATACCCCAATGCCGACGGTATGCCACAGGTCCAGGTGGCTCTGCGCGAACTGGCCAAAGGCAAGAATGTTCGGAAAGACGACGTGATCGCATACATCGTCACTGGCAACGCCAAGGCTACTTCGGAGAATGCTGCGAAGCGATCATACACACCACAGGATGTTATGAAGGAAGACTCTGGCTTGTCGCCTGATGTCGACTGGTATCTGTACAAGCAGATCTTTCCACCAGTCGAGCGGCTCTGTGCCAACATCTCGGGAACCGATACTGTCCGTCTTGCTGACTGCCTTGGTCTTGATGTCAAGAAATACAGCATCAACAACAATGTAGCAAATGGTAACGAGACTGAGATTCATCCATTAGAGAGTCAAATTGACGATTCGGTTCGGTTCAAGGATGCTTATCGCCTCACTCTCCGATGTAGGGCATGTAAAGCCAGTTTTGCTTTCGAGGGTCTCGTTGAGAGCCGTGAGATCTGCTCGCCAACTGGCATCAAGTGTCATTGCGGACACGTGCTGTCAAATCTTTCCGTCATGGCTCAGCTTGACCATCAGATTCGACAACAGACGAGCAAGTATTACGAGGGATGGCTCGTCTGCGACGATCAGGCTTGTGGCAACCGCACAAGACAAATGAGCGTATATGGTCATAGGTGCTTAGGCCCGAACGGACTTGGGCGTGGCTGCCTCGGAAAGATGCACTACGAATACACCGAGAAGATGATGTACAACCAACTGCTCTACTTCCAAACGCTCTTCGATGTTGAGAAGGCGAAGACAACAGCTAGGGGAATGGAAAAAGGTACAGTATTCCCGCTCTACTTGAATTGATTTCCTGCTAATAAACTTACAGAACAAGTCATGGCATTGGCAGAGCACAACAGAGTACGATTCGGCACATTGAAGACGATTGTTGATAAGTACCTAGATAAGTGTGGCAGACAATGGGTCGCCATGGACAGCTTGTTTGGGAAGTTAGGATTCAAGGCTTAATGGGTATTCATTCGGCGTTCGAGTAGGGTATTGATGCATTGGCGATTGTAGGATATCCTTCATCAATGAAAGAGCTTTCGAGATATCTCGGTACCTCTAGATCAGTCTGAATTTGCTCATGTAATATTGTTATCCACTTCGGTTACAGAGCCACAAGCGTGGCTGTGGAGAGATTAGCCAACGACAGACGTGTCCCAAAGTCCCTTCTAAGTGACACGGAAACGACCCGACAAAAATGCACAATGATGCGACAATGGAGCGCTTAGTGCTCTTTGTCAACCATATAGTTGTCATCTCTTGAGCTGAAAGAGATGTTCTGTTCCAAGAGTTTGAACACAATTGCATTGCAAGAGTGATAAGACCGACAAAGGAAGTACTTGCTCTGGTAACTATTGCTTGGAACACTTGCCTTCATTGCTTAAGAGGCCTGACCCGCCTGTCTCACCTTTCTTCCGAGGCTACGCAAGATACTTTGGGGTCTGGCACTTGAGATTATCTGAGCCTATATCATCGTCTGGACTTATTCTATCACTCTTTATACACTTTCAATCAATCGAAACCTATCACCATGTCCAACATCCCGTCAGGCTCACAGGATCACAAGGTCAAGAGGAAGAGCATGGAGAGAAAACATTCTAACCATTCAGGATCAGCATCGACAGATCGTGCGATGCAGGGTAGATTCACGGAGGAGATGGTCTCTGAAGAATCGGATTTGGAACTACCGGAGATCGTCAGCCTCGAGCACTTGAGGAAACCCTTTGGAGATCGCCGCCGTCCTCTCCTCTTCAACAGACCGGAAAGAAGAAGGCGTCCAAATTGCCTCTCGGGCATCCAGGTAAGTATTAGAACAACACCCCGACTCAAACGTCATCAGAATCATCAGAAGGATCTGTCCCTACTTCACCTTAAGCAGCAGAATCTTCCACTCACTGGTACGACCGTGAGAAGCTGAGGAAGGACTGGCAGGCGTTTACGAACTACATCTTCAACTTCGTGGTAGATCTCATCGATACGATTATGGATCCCGAAGCAAGATGGAACGTGTATGGCAAGGCCCACCCCAAGTGTCTCTCCTGCTAGGCTCTTGGATTGGTAGCGTTCTTCATCATTCTCGGTCTTGCTGCTCCTCTCCACTACGCTCAAACATACATCGACCCCAAGCTGGTAGATCTTTGTTCGATGAATCTAGATCTAATTTGCAAGGGGCCATGGACCCAGGTCACTCCGCCATCTCAAGCGAATGATAGGCTCTGGTTCAAGGACAGCTGCAGAGAGGTCTACAGTAAGTTCTACTGCATAAACGATTGCGCAGTAGCTCGAACGATACTGTGTGCCTGGGAATGAGATCATTCTGTGGTTTCGATGTTAACGTGACTTCTCTTTCAGCAGAGGCGAACTCATCCACTCCAATGCCACCCTGGACGGGACTTGGAAGATTGCCAGAGGTGTTCGAGGTGAGAAGCCGAAAGGATTGAGCAGCGTTTCATGGGCGGCCGCGGAAATTGGTGAACCACCTATTTCACTTACATAATTATTGTAATCGTTTGGAGAGACGATTGACTTCCATAACTAAGGAGAGTGGCCACGACCTGGTGACTTGTGACTGCTCGCTTACGTGCGAATCAGGGGATGGATTGAGAATGCCAGGAAAAGGGGCAAGCTCCTGGTGGCTCGGTCCGAAGAAATGCCGACCTTCGCGTCTTCTGGCGTTCTTCCGCGAAAACCGATGATGGGCATCATGTCCATATTTGGGAACCGCCGCAATACCAATGAACCCTCAATGGATGGCACCACACGCCAGCAGGCTCCAAGCACACCCAATTGCGACTCATACAGCTCGCCCGAATATTAGAAACAGGCCAAATCTTGCCTCGATTGCTTCTCGACATCTCTCTCGAGCTTCTTCGACAGTCTTCAAAAATGCTCGAGGACGAGCTTCCAGCAGCCATGCCTACCCATTGGCATACAAAACACTTTCAAGAGTGCTGACACACTCGCACGTAAGCTCGAATGGTTCGAATCTGTGTCGATTTTCGAGTACGATAGCAACCACCGGCCAAATGGTTCAGCATCAGCGAACCGTTGAAAAGATCGCTGCAACAGTCCGCGGATTCTATGAGCGCAAAGAAAAGTTCCGAATAAACCACGGTTCGACGAACAGTACCCGATACAAGTCTAAGAAGCATCTGGTGGATACGAGTGGTTTGTCACATGTGTTGAAGGTTGATACAAAAGCGAAGACTTGTTTGGTAGAACCCAATGTGGCCATGGACCGGCTCGTTGAGGCGACATTAAAACATGGTTTAGTACCACCTGTTGTGATGGAGTTTCCGGGCATAACTGTGGGTGGGGGTTATTCGGGCACATCAGGCGAAAGTAGCTCTTTCAAGCACGGGTTCTTCGATCGAACTATAAATTATGTTGAGATGGTGCTTGCAAATGGAGAGGTTGTGAAGCTGTCGCCGGACGAGAAGGCTGATCTGTTTCATGGTGCTGCTGGGGCGGTAGGCACATTTGGTGTCATCACGTTGGTTGAGCTGCAGCTTCAGGAGGCAAAGAAGTTTGTAGAGACAACATATCATCCGGTATCAAGCATGAAGGAAGCCATTGAGAGGCTCAATGAGGCTACTGCTGATTCGGAAATGGATTATGTTGATGGTATAATGTTCTCTAAAACACAGGGCGCCATTATTACCGGGCGTCTTACAAATGAATCCAGAGATGGGATAGCAATACAGAGTTTTAGTCATGCTCGTGACCCTTGGTATGAAGAAGCCCCTCTGACCCCTCCCCAACTCCCAATCGATGCTGCCAGACCAGGACCTGCTCTTTCCTCACTCCATAGGCCTTGAACCATCATGCTAACCTCGTCTAGGTTCTATCTCCATGTGAAAGATGCAATCACAAACAGCTCTCAAGCAACAACAGAAGCTATTCCTCTCGCCGAATATCTCTTCCGCTATGACCGTGGAGGTTTTTGGGTTGGAGCTTCCGCCTTTGATTACTTCAAATTTCCTTTTAATAAGTTTACTCGTTGGTGGCTTGATGACTTCCTGCACACTCGGATGATGTACACCGCACTTCATGCCAGTGGGGAGTCGAAGAAATATGTTGTACAAGACTTGGCGTTGCCATACTCTACTGCTGAGAAATTCGTCGAATATACGGATAAGGAATTCAGAATCTATCCGCTATGGCTATGTCCACTGCAGCAAAGCCCTTACCCCACGATGCACCCTCATTCCAATGAAACGGAGCCAGATGGAACGACACTGAAGCCAATGCTCAACATCGGGCTTTGGGGCTTCGGACCTGAGAACCCTGGCGAGTTCGTGAGAAAGAACAAGGAGCTTGAGAGGAAGCTTAAGGAGTTAGGTGGTATGAAGTGGCTCTACGCTCATACGTATTACGACGAGGATGAATTTTGGAGCCAATTCGACAGAGATTGGTATGATGGTTTGAGGACAAAGTACGGCGCTACTTCTTTACCGAGTGTGTATGAGAAAGTCCACATGGTAGAGCGGAAGGGCATCTCGATAATGGAGAAGATCAGGACCGCATGGCCGTTGGGTGGGTTTTATGGTATATGGAAGGCGATACAGAGTGGGACGTATAAAGCGTCTAGAGCTTCTGTCTGGAAAGAGTTTGGCAAAAGTTAGAGGGTTGGAACACTCCAAATGTACAGTATAGAGCCTAGAATAGAACGAAATAGAACGAGACTTCGGATTACAAGTGGCCAGATGTCCTTTAAATATATTATTTGCTGACTCAAGCAACGCTTTCCATAGCTAGCCGTTGCGCTCAGCATCTAGCACAATAGAGTATCTCAGTAAAAATTCAAGACGCCGCTTTATGCTCTTTTATGCTCCAATACGCCCCTACCAAAAGATCCGCTGCAAATCCCATCAAGCTTTTTGTTGCCGTATCCTTGCAGGACCGAGACCTCTGCGGACTTCATCGAGCTGCTCCATGCCACTCTGATATTTCCCTTTCTTCACATGCTTCTTGCCGCTCATAGAGTAATTGCCCAGGAAATCATCCATGATGCTGTCAAAATCTCCACGAACAGGCCCTTGTACGCTAGATGCTGTAGAGGATACTGCAGAGACGGAGGCCATGTCATCCATATCTTCACTGTATTGCTCCTCAATCTTCTCGAATCTAGCATCCAGCGTAGTGAGGCCTTCGGCTCGGAACATTGACGAGGAAGTCATTGAGTAACTAGATGGATTGGTCATTGCGCCCTTTCTCTTCTTTCTCCTACCACCATTTGTCGTCGTGGTCATGATCGAAGATTGCAGATCCGATTGTGAGGGTGCCATAGGTGTGATCTTGGATTTCTGGTCCTTCTTGAACTTGCTGAAGTCCTCCATCCAATCTCCATCTCCGTGGTCCTCCCGTTCGTCATTCTCTACATCCGCTGTAGGGACTGGAGCATCTTTGTATTCCTTTGTTGGCTTGGCTGTATCATCCGATGCCCATCCACCATCGTCATCGTCCCAGGCTTGCTCGAATTCCTCCTCATCGATTTCTTCGCCATCCTTCGCAAGCTCGCCGAAGATCTCTTCGTCTTCGTCGACATATGCGGGGTCCTCTAAAGCTTCAAGCACCTCTCTTAATCGAGGATCCATATCAGGTTGGAAGCCGGCAAGGGCATCTGGTATATCTTGTTGCGCCTGATATGTTGCCTTTCGCAGATTCTTTGACGGTAATATGTCCTCATCCAGCAACGCTCCAGCACGATCTTCAAGACTCGCATCCCTCAAAGCGTCCTCCAAAGACTGATTTCCTTTTCCCTTGTCCTTGTTCTTCGGAGCGAGAGCCTCGATAAAGTGTACCTCGCCAGCACCAGATCCCAGGTCGCGCATGTGCTGCATGTAATCGTACTCGGAATCATCGTAGTAGATGCCATAATTCGCGGCCTCGCCCTCATTCTCTCTAATCCGCTCTACCTCATCACCAAGTTCGGACGCAAGATCGTCGAGTTTCTTGACTTTGTTAGAGTTCGGCAGGTGGGTCGGATTCAGGACCATAGAAGATGCGGACGCATTGTGAATGAGAGGATCATTTTGAGGACGATGGACCAGCGTAAAATGAGTCGCGGTCTTCTTGTCAATCCACTTGCCTCGAGCCATTTTTGCGGTTGTGATAAATGATTGTTCGCGTGTCGAAGGAGTTGTAGGGCCCAGGAAATCTTAGTGGGGTTCAAAAATATTTCGGAGACAAAATTTCGTCACATTCGCCGCCTCTAATAGTGATCGATAATCAAAACCCCGCACTCCTTCAACCCAAAACTATAAAATACAAAGAAAGTACGTCTTCTGGAGTATGTTTATTTCAGTCACGCCAAATAGGATACACAAGTAATATCACGAACCGCAAAGATGGTTCTTGCAAAATCTAAGAATGCCGTTGGGCTGGGAAACAGGTATGTCCTGAAGAATGGATCCTTGTTCCTAAGCTGATATTCTGCAGTTTGATGAACGATCGATTTGGGAAGGGAAAGGGAGCCGATCGCAAAAAGGTTACATCTGCAGGAATCCACAGAATCAATCATGCTACGGGAGAGACAGTAGGTACAGAGTTGACGGAAACTTTCGCAGGCGCTGACGGCATATAGTATGTCACAAACGAGCGAAAGGAGGCCAGCTGGGTGAAGATGCGATCAGTCACTGAACAAGCGGCGCTCGACGAATTCTTGTCCACGGCAGAGCTCGCGGGTACCGATTTCACAGCCGAAAAGATGAACAATGTTAAAATCATTCACACGGATCAGAAAAACCCATACCTTTTGTCCGCAGCAGAAGAACGAGCAGCGGTGGGAAAGCAGAGGGAACATAAGAATAGGCTTACGGTACCGAGACGGCCACAGTGGGACTCGACAACCACTCGGGAACAGCTCGACCGAATGGAGAGAGACAGTTTACTGGAGTGGCGACGGGGTTTGGCAGAGTTGCAGGAGAATAATGATCTTCTTATGACACCCTTTGAACGAAATTTAGAGGTTTGGAGACAGCTATGGAGAGTTATTGAAAGATCCGATTTAGTGGTACAAATTGTCGATGCCCGAAATCCTTTGCTGTTCCGGTCAGAGGACTTAGAAAGATATGTCAAAGATGTCGATTCGAGGAAGGAGAATCTTCTGCTAGTCAATAAGGCTGATATGTTGACTCTCGAACAACGACAAGCCTGGGCAACATATTTCAAGGAGGCTGGCATTTCATTTAAATTCTTCTCGGCACATCTAGCGAAGGAATTGAACGAGTCGAGAGAATTTGATGATGACGATGACGATGAGGAAGAGGAAGATGGTGAAGCCGGTGACGATGAACAAGAAGAGGCTGAGTCTTTCGGAGCAAAACTTGCGGAAAAGACCCGAGATATCGAGCTGGAAGATGATGAAGAGAGCAATCAAGAGGATGACGACGATGGAGAGGATGAGGATACCCGGATATTGACGGTTGAGGAACTTGAAGATCTTTTCTTACTACATGCGCCCGAAAATTTAGGTAAGTGATAGAAGACTGCGTCTTGTGTGAGGGACCATACTGAAGCAGACAGATTCTGAATCGGAGGCTCCTAAAAAGACACAAATCGGTTTAGTTGGATATCCCAATGTAGGAAAATCTTCAACGATCAACGCGTTAATCGGAGCCAAGAAAGTGTCCGTTTCCTCCACGCCTGGCAAGACCAAGCATTTCCAGACAATTCACCTCAGTGAGAAGGTATTGCTGTGTGATTGCCCTGGTCTTGTGTTCCCAAATTTCGCAACTACCAAGGCTGAACTTGTCTGCAATGGCATTCTCCCGATCGATCAACTCCGAGAATTCACTGGTCCCTCGGGACTTGTTGCAAAGCGAATCCCACAACCGTTCCTTGAAGCTTTGTATGGTATGAAGATTGTCACTCGGCCTCTCGAGGAAGGTGGCACCGGAATCCCAACGGCCGAGGAAATGTTGTCTGCATATGCCAAAGCTCGAGGATTCACAAGAACTGGTCAAGGACAGCCCGACGAATCGAGAGCTGCAAGATATATTCTCAAGGATTACGTCAACGGCAAACTTCTCTTCTGTCAACCACCGCCAATGGACATTGATCCTCTCGAGTTCAACAGAGAGCTTTATGATGAAGGTCATCTGCCGGAAAAGCGACGACAAGCCTTGGTATTGATGGATTCGGTGACGGATGACCTGACTTCCATTGCGGACTCGGATATGATCCCATTTGAGCAAGGTTCGAAATCTAAGAAGCTAGACAAATCGTTCTTTGCTCAGGGACAGGGAAACTCGGCACATTTACGAATGCCATTCAATCACAAGTACTCCCAGCAGGGTACAGCGAGCGGCAAACAATTGTCAGGCAGAAAGCAAAAGACGATGCTAGCCATGGAGAAGGATGTGGACCCAAATGACGTAAAACTGTTGACGAGTAAGAAGCATTTCAAGGGAGGCTCCAAGGGCAATGGGAAACGGAGAGCGGATTATTTTGCGGATTAAGGGCAATTGTGATCGGTTTGCACAGGGCGGTTACGGAGTCACATTTCACAGGCTTCTCTTTGCATGATTGGTTGGTTGGTGTGACCCCGCGGTACTAGTGCATGAGGCTGGAGTTTTTGACCTTTGATATCAACGACCTCATTCATCAATCACAGCGGGACAGATTTCTGCCAACTCAAAGTTATTTTCCCGCTATGCATCTCGAGTGCTGTGAATGAGATTTGAGTTTTCGGCCCCTTGACCCCCTTTTTCCGCCCCTGCATAAACGACAATCCGCCCCAACCGACTGTAGCCATCATGAATAATGTCCCACACCATAGGTAGGTCGACAGTCACTTGCTACCAATCGGTCAAGCCTATTCGTCTTACAGAATCCTTCAATGTAGTTGGTTCTGCTTCAAGGAACCATCACGTCTGTGGTCTTATATATTGTTTCCATGCTGCCGAGAGAATTGAGCTTACTGCATCTTTGTGCCTTATACATACCTGTCATTCCTACCACATGGACTTGATCCATTGGATATTCTTCTCTTTGCAATCCGAGTACGGGAGCAAATATTGGCCTTAGCAAGCAAGTGGTGTTGCGTTACCGGAGTGAGATAGTACTGCATCAAGTGTTTGCAGTCACCAGGCTCCAGAGTGAGTGAATATTGGATCGACTGCATTGTGTAGAAGTGTATAAAAAGAGCCAAAGCTCCCAACACTTTAGCTCTTTCCTTCCTCCACGGCCAGAGAAATTTCTCAGCAGCAAAACCCAAACTCGCTACTCAGAATCCAACGGCATCGCCAATATGTTGTTGAACCTCAAGAGCTTTGCCTTTCTCCTCGTTGCTCTCGTCCAGACTCGAGTCTCTCTCGCCAGCCCCGTCGAGCTCGAGAAGCGAACTGGTACCTTGCATGATTGCACCGTCTAGTAAGGAGCTCCCCATCTTCAGGCCATTACTGCCTGGCCAAGAAAGTCCTTCGATCGAAAAAGTGCTAATATGGATCATTAGTGTCCAGCGATGGACCTGGGACGAACTCGACGAATGGGTATACGGCGTAGCTTGGACACCTGCCAATACCGTTGACAACGATATTGCATGGTCTTCGCTTATCCCTCCTGTCGGTTATACGTTCCCTACGAACACTGCAGTGGGATCCTATTATCTTGAATGCACGAATGTTGCAAATCCGGCGGTTGTTGATGGTGTTACCGATGTAAGTGATGATTCTGCAAGCATTCCTTGCTTCTCTATACCCAAGTCCTGCGAGCAAGACAGCTAATAATCATAAAAGTGGAACGACCCGGGAAAGCTGAGCTTCACTTGGGGATCTCAATCCTGGGATACCTACAGTACTGGAAACCCTTGTACCGTTGTAGCTGTGGGTGCAGCTGGTGCTCAGACAGGAGGTGCCACGACTTACCTTTGTCCCTTCCAATGTGATTCTTGAGGGAAAGGCCAAGAAATGGTACTTTGGATGGTGGCATGGTAGCATTGCGTATGAATTTTACGCAGGAACCTTTGGGAGCACTGACTTGCGTGCTATCTTGATGTCGGACAGTTCTATCTGGGAACTGCGTCTTTTGAACGATGATTTTGGAAGTAGCCTTCATAAGAGCATCTAGCATTGAATTTCCCAGAGCAAAGTGTCTGCTGAGACTATTCCTCGTTCGGCCCCTTTCATGGTGAATAATACTCTGCTAAAGGCTAGCCTTGAAATACCGGATGCGAGAATGAGATGATTCGTGCCCCTCATTCGAGCTCCAGAAGAGAGACTGAGCCTCGGCCGCCGAGGAACTTTCAAGAAACATCAAACTCTGTTGTACTGTAACAAATAAAAAGTTCTCAAATGAACGGTATGAGGTGATTGCTCGTGCTCGTATCATGTCTTGTTTGTGTATCGAGGTAGTAAAACAAAATCGGCGCTCATCCTGGACCTCGGTTTGTGAGAAGAGGCGACCCCTGCAGTTTTGGAGCCGAGCTGTGGGCAGCTTGGGGTAACTCCCCAGGCCATGTAACTGATGATCTTTCCTTCCGCTCAAATAATACTTCAACTCTTCTTTGTTTCGTTGTACTGAGCTTGAATTCCCTCAAATACTCTATCATTTTCTACATATGGTCTCTGAGAAAGTTAAGATGTCTGCCCAAATCCCTATTATCGTAAGATATCTCCACCTACCCCTCCTCCCCAGTTCACTAAACAATATTGAGGCCGCTGGCAGAGTCAGTGAGAAAGCAAAGCAGACTCTAGATTTGGTCAAGAAATTTGTGGAGGAAAGATGTATACCGTGAGTTACTTATTTGATCTCTATGCCCAATCTATACTCGTTCAATTTGTTGCGTATCCTCCTCGTTCAACAAACTGACCATTTGCAGAGCGGATCCCATATTCGCAGCACAGGTCGATCAGGGCGGAGACAGATGGGACCACCACCCTGCGGTGATCGATGATCTGAAGGCAGAAGCCAGAAAGCTTGGGCTATGGAACTTCTTCCTGCCCAAGGGCCACTACAAGGAATCGCCCGGCTTTACAAATCTTGAGTACGGATTGATGGCAGAATGGCTCGGCAGATCAGGATGTGCGTCTGAGGCGCTCAATTGTGCGGCTCCGGATACTGGTAACATGGAAGTGTTGGCAAAATACGGGAACGAGGCGCAAAAGAAACAGTGGCTGAAGCCGCTCATGGAGGGAGAAATACGGTCTGCTTTCTTAATGACCGAGCCTGATGTTGCTTCTTCTGATGCCACTAATATCGAGATGGATATGAGAAGAGAGGGCAATGAGTGGGTTTTGAATGGTCAAGTAAGTTGTGCCAGTCCTAGATAGCTACGTTGTGTCCTGGGTACCTTCTTATCAAAAACTCGTGCTAATTTCTAATCAGAAATGGTGGAGCAGTGGTGCCGGTGACCCACGGTGTAAGATCTATATTGTCATGGCCAAGAGTGATCCAGGAAACAAGGATCTTTACAGGCAGCAGTCAGTTGTCTTGGTTCCGTCGGATACGCCCGGCATCCGTCTTGAGAGGATGTTGTCAGTCTATGGTTACGACGATGCTCCTCATGGACATGGACATCTAGTCTTCAAGAATGTACGAGTGCCTGTCAGCAATGTTGTCCTTGGCCCTGGTCGCGGCTTCGAGATCATTCAAGGCCGTCTTGGTCCGGGACGCATTCATCATTGCATGCGTGCGATTGGCGCTGTAAGTACTTTCATCCTGTTTTCTTCTTTCGAGGCTGACATATCCAGGCCGAGAAAGCTCTTGATTGGATGTTGATGAGGATAAATGATCCAAAGAAGACTCCTTTTGGAAAGCAACTTAAAGAGCATGGTGTGATTCTTGAATGGGTAGCCAAGTCACGAATCGAAATCGATGCAGCTCGACTCGTCGTCCTCAACGCCGCAATCAAGATCGATGATTTCGGTGCGAAGGGAGCACTGAAAGAGATTGCCGAGGCCAAGGTCCTTGTCCCAACAATGGCACTTACAGTCATCGATCGTGCAGTTCAGTCGTTCGGTGGTGCTGGTGTGTGTCAAGACACACCGCTCGCTGCGTTGTGGGCTGGTATCCGAACTTTGAAACTGGCTGATGGGCCAGATGAGGTTCACTTGCAACAAATGGGAAGGAATGAAAACAAGCGGGGTAAGGCAGCAACTGAGATGATTCTCAAGCAACAGGAGATCTCCAAGAGCATGTTTGCGAAGTACCACGTAAGCAGAGCGCAGCCTGGTCCAAAGTCAAAGCTTTAGAAAATGAAACCTCTTCCTATAGGCTATGAAAATTAAGAAATAAATGATTGGATATCTGCAACTGTTGCGCGTGTACAGCGCACTGTGACTCGATTTTCGTGAGGAGCGACATACCGCATCTGGTGGGGCAGACTTTCAGGGGCCGCGGTGGGCGATCGTAGCGAAAAATGCGACCCGTTGCTGCGACGACTCCTTGGCTTGTTGACATTCATCCCCATTTTTTCAGCCAGGCTATCTTTGTACAAGAACACCAAAGCTCCGCACCCTGATCCACGATTTCTCTCCAGACCCTCCCCAATTCCTTCAAAGACACATCAATTCCAAAAGCACATCCACATCCAAGTTCGACATGTCTTCCAACGTTCTTGCGAACCGGGACATCAATACGCATAGCTTGGGCGCGGCTCCAGTCGCAGAGGTCAAGGACGGGAAGGCTGATATGAAGAGTATGGAGTATCATCGCCAAATGTTGCAGTCAAAGCTTGATGAGGGAATGTGCGTATCACTTTAGCAGACTCTACCTCTCTCCCTCTTCGCACAATTACTGACACAATTGTACTGCAGGGGCAAGCAGACATACATCTCTCCCTCCGACACCATCATGAGTCCTTGCACCGCGAAGCTGAGTGCCTACCGCAACAAGCAGGTTGGAAAGTAAGTCGCAACTATTTTAGCATTATCTATCTATGTACCTGCATTCTAACAATCTCAACGCAGGGCTAAGCCCAAGTCCCTCTTCGCAAAGACCTCAGCCAAGAACCTCGCATCCGGTGGCAGCATGTTCGGCGCCCAGATCCCAAGCCCAGAGAAGGCCTCGCCATCGCCAAGTACCGACACCGAAGACACAAAGAAGGACGGTGCATAAATTTCACTCCACGAACAACCTTTTCTTCTACACTTTCTTTGCATGGCGGCATAATGTATGAGTACCACCGAGGAGCTACATGGACAAACTAGCGATTCGGCATTCGACAAAACAATACTTTATTTCCTTTCTCTTTTCACTAGACACAACTCCAACAAAATTCAGATGCGGCAGAAAAGCACAAGTACGGTGGCATATTGTTAGGGACATTATGGAGGGCACCTAATGTTCAGGCGTGTGTTGCAGACTTGGCTGTGGCATGGACTCACTTGGAGAAGATATTGCAAGCGGCGAATGATGGCATTGGGTACTGGCGTTAGACGGTCTGCTTGTACGCTTATACTTGCAGTGGACTTTGGGCTGGCAATGAATGACTTCTGACGACCAATTTCTTCGTCTACTGTTTTCAGTGATAATGGGTTGGAATTGTGATCAACGCCGGACTCCTTAATGCAGCAATATCAAGGGCATGTGTATTCTCTATGCCCTCCAATTGCTCACGATACTGACAACATCTTCGTCCGCAACCACATGGCCCAAACCCACCCGCTGCGGTACATGCCTCGCACTCGCTCCCCACACCAAAGCGTATTTGAAAGTATCCTTCAGCGTTCTATGAATCTGATCACACACATCCTCAATCGTGCTCTTGTTCCTCACAATCAACGCCTCACTAAAATCCGGATCTACACCCTTCCTCTTGGTATAAATCCTGATAAGTCTCAACTCCTGCCAACATCTCTCAACCACATCCTGGATTCCTAGATCTAGCTCACAGCTCATGACCACCGTTTGAGGCTCCCTTGCGAGCTTGTCCAGGAAATCCAAGGATACAGAATCGATTTTGTTGTAGACGTAAAGACACTTGATATACTTGCGGTGATCTTTCATGATCACGTCGATGAAGTCGTCGACCGTAACATTCTCATCTCGGACCAGAACCTCGCAGTTGAGGATCTTGTAGTCTCGAAGGATGTTGTAAACCATTTTCTGATCAATATTCTTTGGTGGGGTTTGGAAAGTGATTTTCATGCCACCAGCCGTCTTGGGCTTAAGGTAGATGTTACTGTGTCTTTCGTCAACACACGCTTCGGGAATGGAAGAAGCAAGACTTACGGTGGTTCCCTATTCAACCTAATCCCCACAGCCTCCAATTCAGCCTCCAGCAAAGCTCTCTGTTCTGCCTTCTTCGTAGCATCCAACACCATCAAAATAAGATCACTCGTCTTCGCCGCCGAAATCACTTGCCTACCTCTTCCCTTCCCCTCAGCAGCACCCTCGATAATACCCGGCAAATCCAGGATCTGGATCTCGGCACCGCCATACTCGAGGACACCTGGAATAGCTGTGAGGGTAGTGAAGGAGTAGGCCGCGACTTCAGACTTCGTCTTGGTGATTTTGGAGAGGAAGGTGGATTTTCCGACTGATGGGAAGCCGACGAGAGCGATGCGGGCGTCGCCGCTTTTGCTGACGTCGAAGCCAGAGCCGCCGCCGCCTCCTGCTCCTGGGCCGGGCTCGAGGAGTTGGGCGCGGTAGCGGGCGAGTTTTCTGGGATGTATTTGAGTAAGAGGTGCTTTTGGTGCGGGCAGGATAGTTCTTACCCTTTCAAGAGACCAAGATGATATTCTTGGGAGTTTTAGTAAATGATCACGTGGTAATGGATTTTCCACCGTTGAAGCTTACCAGTTGCTTTATTCTCTAGAGGTCACTTAGCAAGCGTTACGTGTAAATGGGGAAAAGGAGAGGCAGGTTGATATGGATTCGATAAGACAAAATCTTAAGAGGGGCATGGCGGGGTACTCACTCTGCGTCCTCCTCATCTCCTCCTCGATCCTGTAGAACTTCTTAGCTTGAGTCTTTTTTTACATTCAGCAAGTACTCACTCTTTGATCTTATCCGTAATGTTAACCATCTTGGCGGTTCTGGGATCGTCCCAGTTGTCCAGAGAACCTCAACTTTGAAGATTTCTGGATGCTGAATCGCCTCCGAGATTCCACATGTCTGTGCGGCGAGCAGGGGTTGATTGGTACTAAACCTATTCAGGTCGTGGGCGTAAATCTCAACCTCACTTCAAGTTCGTCTCACTTGAAGTGCTCGGTCAAGTATCTCAATATCTCATCTCAGTAATTTTGGTTAGTACATACATTACTCGCAAGTCACTTATCAATCACAGTTTGTTTGAAATTTACGAAGAAGAGAGACATTCTCTGAGGGCAAGTTTTTCATCCGTCTGATGGCACCAGGCCACTTACCTATCTATACACCTTATTTGCAATCTATTGTAACTCCAAGCTCTCACATGTCTTAAGTTCAATCTTTCCCAGTTGATCTCTCACTCAGATTTCTGTCAGCCTCATTGTGATAGCTGTCATTATCAATGCAGGCCTGCTTGCTCTGGTCAGGTACGATTATCCCAGAAGCTCTTCGCTCCCCGCCGTGCGGCGATGGAGAATCCTCCCTGAGCTGAGAAGGTTGGTAGGACGGACACAGTTTCAGTCGTCAGAGTCGGGACGGCGAACCTGCCTGTACGGTCAGAGTGGTTCACGGTAGGGCGGTGAACCCTGAGTGAGCTGAGAGGGTCAGGCTCTGCGACTGGGTCCTGCTCGCTCTCACGGTAGACCGGAGAGACGTGAGCTCGGTCTGGGTCGAGATGCTGTGGTTATGGGAACTTCTTTGGCTGCTGTGCAGCACAGACGAACGAGAGGTCACGCTGCGACGAGAGTAAGTGCAATTGTGCGACCTGGTGTGGTTGCCGTGCAGTATCGTGGGGCGAGCCGTTGCGGTAGAGTGAGTGCAGTTGCGGGTGTGAGTGTGGTTGCTCCTCAACGGTGTTGGAAGAGCAGTGCCACTTAGCCCGGGGTGAGTTCTTGTCCCAGTCCCATGTACTGACGGGCGAGCAGTGGTGCTGTTTTCGAAGAAAGTGGCATTGGCTCTTCTGGGCATGAGAGCAGCTCGTCGATCGGTTGAATGGGTGGGCGTGGCTGTGATGCTAGTTGTAGTTGGGAGGATCGACGAGTTGGTGAACGGTAGGTTCCGCAAGTTTTGCGGTTCTCTCCGGTTTTGCTGCAGTGCGAGGCCGAAAGACATGATAATAATAGGGATTATCAGGAGCCATGTCGTCCAGCACGCAACCCATTCCGGATTCTCACTAACGAAGTTAAGACAGGAGCAGTGCCGTTCCTTCTTAGCCTTGCCTCGCGCACGCTCTCCGTTGAATTGCGGGAAAGCTACGCCTCGAGCTTTCGGACCCTGGTTTCTTTCGGGGAGTGGTGAGGCACTAGCCAGAGTACCATCTTCGGTGTAGAAACCGGATGCGTCGGAGTCACGAGCTTGTTGTTCCTCCCAGAGCCCTCCTGGACCATCACGAGGCATTGCTTTGAGTGGTCTTGCCGGTGGAGATTGGTATTGAGCTCTGGCAGCTTCAAATCCTCCTCGTCCATTCCGTGTCCTTTACCTTCGTAGTCTCGGGATCCTGATTCCGATGACTCTGCTGCGTAATGGTTCGACATCTTTCTTGAGATTGGTTTAGATTTGGGCTGGGTAGTGCTTATCTTTGGGTTGGTGAGTGGTGAAATAATTGAATGCGGAAGTACTTGAGAGCTTCAAAGTACCAGACTTTAGAGGGTCGGTTCGTGAGGAAGGAATGAAGGAATGCAAGAGGGGTAAGCACAGCTTTAATGCATCTGGAAACAGAGCTTTTCATGTTGTTCTTGAGTTAGCTCTTGTTATTTGGACAGATCTCATTGTCGAAACAAAAAACTCCGTTTGGTCTTTCCAATCTTTTCAAGGTACTTTATTCAATCAGCAATGCCATTTGTGAATATATGTTCCAGAGAACACAATCTTTATGGTGTTGGTCTCTGGATAATGGGATTGTCCAGAACAGCAAATGTAACAAAGGCGAAGGCCCTTCGTCAGATTAAGGCGATTGTCAGTGTTCTCTAAGCCCAAACGACTCTACAGTGAAGCACCAATGGACTTATCAAAGAATTTGGGAAACGTTTCTTTGTCTGATCAGCACGAGCGGTACTGTCGTGTCCTATGGTCGGTGATGCTGTCCTGGAAGCACTCCGAATACCCCGTCCGCTCCCCGAGCCGTACTCTGCCACTTTGAGAGGAGTACCGATTTAAGGAGTACAGAAAATGCCCTCATAGCGGCCAGATCACTCAACCTCTTTCCTAATTCGCCAAACTATTTTCTACATTATCAGTTTCTACTTTTTCACTTCCACGAAACTTCATCTAAATTACACGAGCCCAACTGATAACCTGATCCAGCCTCGAGCTAAATCTAATACCGTTCTCAATTCCGCTATTAGACTTGTTTTGAATTTATCCGAGGGGCTGCGGCTGTGTCTTAGGAGTGTGATTTGCAACAAATCGGAGAAATTCGATAGAGGGGAGAAGTGATTGGTTGGAGCGGAGAAATAGAAGGTGGTTCGCGGTGGATGAAGAAACTTCTGATAGATGAAAATAGCAGAATAAAGAGGTGTCAAGAGGCAGAATAAAATCTTGAGAGAGCGGGGAGTTGATTTGGAAAGCGGCAACGAGGGAAGCAGGTTTCTGCCATTCTACTCCCGACCTTACCGACAGCGCTCCATCCGATTTTGATGAAACGTTGGTCACATATTGCCTTGAGAGGAAGGTGATTGGTAACATGACCATTATTAATTAATAATTATCTAAGTCGTTATACTCTTGTATTCTGTGTGTGCTAACCTTACCGTTCCCATAAAGTGTCGACTTGGCTAGGATTTATATTGTGACGTCCTCATGAAAGATAAGTGGGCTTGACAATTTTACCCACCCTCTGCGCTACAGCTCTTCACCCGTAGCACAGTACTGTACCACATGCGATACCTCACCAAAGCGCCTGATGACTTTGTCTGGTCTTGGCTTGCGACCTTTCCTCGCTCTTCACGAAGTCCAAGGTCACAACTGCGTGACATCTCGGCCGCTCCTCCCTTACCGATCAGTTGTGGTCCCTTCATCAAAGCCACTATTCAAGGAATCGCGTCGTAAATTGTATCACCAACTTGCGGTGGCTTCAAAAAGTCATTTGGCACTGTCTCCGGAAGCTGTCTCTCCTCAGCCCATTGCCTAATCGCATCAAAGTTCTTGCACTTGTGCTCAGTATTGAAGTCCACAAATGCTTTCGGATGACTCGGGTCCCACCACACTTGACCGAGCATGCCGGTATCAGTCGTACACATCAGCTGCTGGCGGATGATATCCAAGCAGTGTGAGACATGATGTTGGACAATCATGTCCCCGTTCACGAATGCGCCTTTGCCTTGAGAACGGTAATAGTCGATATTGTAGTACAGGGATTGTCTCAAGAGATTGAGGCAGTGGAGGTGATGCAGGCCTTCGACGTTCGCTGGAAAGCCACCTCCGTACTTTGGGTTGATTTGCACTTGGTCAGGTTTGATACCTGTTGCTGCGGCTTCTTCAACCGGTATGACTATGCCTCTGACTGTTACACTGTGAGTATGTTATGTACAAGGTTGCAAGGCAGTCATCAAAACTCACAGTTGACGCCCAACGATTCCCAAGCTTCATCCACCTCTGGGCCAGCTTCTTGTCGGAATACGTTCTCATGTAAGAAAGACCCATTATATCGAACAGTGTGATAGGAGTTGTCTACTTCCTTGAGAATTGGAGCTAAAGATATCAGCTGCGACCCTTCCTTCAGTGAGTCGGGATACAAACAGTATTTCTGGACATGGCTCAAGCAATGGCTATTGACATTTGAGGGGAAATGGCTACCAATCCAAGCTCCAAATCCTAGTAAACATAAAGAGATTATTGGTATGACAACAATGAGAAGCCAGGTTGGGATCTTCAGAGGCGATCTCTGGAGGAGTTGTTCTGAACCGCTGGAAAGCAATCGTTCGTAGGCTTCTCCACATTGCGAATCCTGCTCACTTTTGTCTTCGAGAGCAGTATAAATCGGAGAGGACGAATTTTGGAAATATAGAGACATTGTTAATGTGAATCAAGCAATATACGGCAGGAAGTAGGTGATGAGGTTTGTGGGATAGAAGCGAGTGTTATGGGTGAGAGATTTTTTCAAGAATGGAAATTATTGAAGAGAACTTTCTAGCTTCAATCGAATAAACAATGATAGGTAAGATGTAGCTTCAGATCCTCACCAGGGGTCTCGGCAACATGACGGTGATTAACGTAAGGTTCCGCCAGCCAACTCGTGCCCGATTCCGCATCAAGCATGACCGAATATCTTATGCAGTTCCACAATAACACGAGCAACTTGCAGTAGCAACGGTAGGGTACCACAGTCGAGATGATTTGTCACATGGTGTTGATGCAAACTACGTCGATGAGTAAGAATGTTTGATTGACGTACATGAGCGTTGCCGGATTCGAGGGTCTTACTATCAGCCTACCTACCCCGCATCACGTACTGTACTTTCTGCCCTCCATGAGGCGAACTTGCATCATTTCCGTATTCATTAAAATAGAGAACGAAGATGTTGTTGGTTTCTCATCAATTTGGTCTTGGCAATGCTTGACGTGGCTCCTAAAGGAGAATAACCGAGGATATTCAAGGACAACACAGCGCTGCCAAGCGAAGTAGTTGATCCAGGGTCCTTGGGGCCCATTTTCGCTTTCACCTGGTTAATGATTGAGACCAGCATCTTGACCGCCACTATATCGGGGTCTTCTTTTCGTGTTACGTTACCCTTCAAGAAGGTTATCCTTTTGCCAGTGCAAGCTGCTTCTCGGTCAGCTCCGTTTGAAGTCACCGGGCGTACATTTAGAGTTTAGGGGGTTTCGGCTATTTGCAGCCCTTGCCCCTTTTAGGCGTTCAGCCACTGCATGCGCAGTTACAACCGAGACATTGTCCTACTACCGGTATCGACCCTTGACTTTTTGGAAACAACATCATCGCCAACAAACAAGTGTTCCGTTAAGCATGATCATAATTGTCAATACGAAGCTGTGCATTAGATCTTGTACCTCCAGGCACTGCTTCAGCAGTATTCGGCCCTCGAATCACCCAATCACCGACTCCACGTACTTCGTGCTGAGTGAACTCAGTACATCGCAGTTGTAGCCGCAATTGTACCCGCAATGGTGTATGAATACGGACTCATGGGATAGTCCGTCCCAAAGTCATACGGGTTTTGACGTCTTGGCAGAGGAACATCCCGGTAAGCAATGCTAGGTCCCGTTGATGTACCAAATATGGTTCCATCAGATCGGACAGAACCAAACTTTGACTTGCTCATCGGGGACCTCCGTACTGCTCGTCATCGATGTCTAGTAGCTTAGAGACTTAACACGGTTGATGCTTATATACTTCATCTCGCTAACATGTATTGATCAATCACCGTCACCAATCTTAAATTCTCTAAAACAATCATCATGCGCGTTACATTCGCTATTCTGGCAGCCGCTTCCGCTGGCATTGTCGCCGCCGTCCCTGCTGACTATGGCAATTACGGAGGTAAGAGACCTTGTGATATCCAGTCCTTGCATTTTGTTGACATTCTGAAAGATTATGGCAACTATGGCCAATATCAAAACTACCCAGTAGCTTCTACCACTTCCTCATCTACCTTAAGTGCATCAGCCACTTCTACTGGTTATGGTTCCTACGGCTCCTATGGAGCGTACAAGGAGAAGCGTGAAGCTGCTTCCGAGGCTGCAGACTACGGAAACTATGGTGGTATGTAACTTGCCTTTTCAAGCCGACAAATCCACAGTACTAATGTTGAAAACCAGACTATGGCAACTATGGTCAATACCAGAGCTATCCATCTGCTTCAACCGGCATGACTCCCACTTCAACCTTCATGACCTCTACATCTACCTCCTCGTCTTCAAGCACATCCGCTACTCCTACTGGCTACGGCAATTATGGATCATACGGTAATTACGGGAGCTACAGGCGTGAGGCGAAACCCGAGGCTGCACCACAAGACTACGGCAACAACGGTGACTATGGCAGTAAGTGACTTCGAGATAAGCGACGATGTTGTCACTGACAATTTCAATAGACTACGTCTAATATCCAAACTATCCTTCCGCTTCCACTACCACCACCTCTATCCTATCTGCTACTCCGACTGGATATGGCAGCTATGGCTCGTACGGAAGCTACTAAGTTCAGGTGACTTTGTGGATGCGTAGTTGGTTGGTGAAGGAAGTCCCACGGAAAGGGGAGCAGGTTGCAAAAAATATATTGATAATGTTAGTGTTTTGTCTGCATAGCGAATAGACACTCCTTAATAAGAACGAAAGCTCAATCTGCATTTCTCTCCCAATGTCAAATGCTACGCGTGCACGTATCCCAATATATGTCATCCCACTTTTCCTCCACAACAATCCAATTACAGCGCACCTGGAGCCACAGTAAGCCCCACCGCGGGGTATTTTCTCACATCTTTACTGCAAAGTCTCATTTTCACTTCTCGGCTTACATTTCTAACAGTATATAAGACATTGAACTTTACCCCTCTCGTATCTTCACATATCTACAGTTTTCTTCAATTGATGGAGTCTCCAAATGACCTTGCCCTAAATGACCTGTCTAATGGCTTGGGCAGAGACCAAGCCAGAAATGGCGGTCACGACCCAGAAGACTTGAATGGTCTTCATGAGTTCTCACTTCCTCAAGCAGATGGTGGGAAAGACGCTTGGTTGTTCTTGGCTTCGGCTTTCATGATCGAGGCGCTCGTTTGGGGTGAGTCTCAAGCACTAATTCTTCATATTTACTGGCTTCTCATTTTCAGCATCTGATGCTGACATCTCTCCAGGTCTCCCATTCTCATTTGGTATCTTCCAAGAATACTACAGCACCCATGAACCCTTCTCCTCCGAACCCAACGGCATCGCCGTCGTAGGCACCACCGCAACAGGCGTCATGTACCTATTCGGCACCCTCCTCTTCCCCATCTACAAAATCTTCCGCTCCCTCCCTCACACCTCCAAATGGCTCGGTATCCCTCTAATGTCCATCTCTCTCCTCCTCGCCTCCTTCGCCACCACCGTCTCACAACTCGTCCTCACCCAAGGCGCTCTGTATGCAATTGGAGGCTGCCTCATCTACAACCCGACCCTCTTATTCCTCGACGAATGGTTCATCCAGCGCAAGGGGCTTGCATACGGCGTGCTCTGGGCCGGGACTTCCACAGCGGGATTAACTATCCCTTTCATACTAAACTCCCTGCTCTCAACCTACGGCTTCCGCACCACGCTCCGCATCTGGGCCGTAGCAATCCTCGTCCTCAGCATACCCCTGCTCATCTACCTTCGTCCACGCCTCCCAATCCCACGCACCTCACGTCCAAATCTGCTTCACGGCCTAAATTTCCTTAAAACTCCAAGCTTCTGGCTCCTGCAACTCGGCCTCGCAATCGAGTCTCTAGGTTATTTCATCCCTGGCATTTACTTACCAACCTTTGCGTCCTCTCTCGGGTTCAGTACTAGCACCGGCTCCCTCCTGGTAGCTTTGCTTAACGGCGCTGCCGTCTTCAGCACAATACTCATGGGCATGCTGTGTGACCGGCTGCACGTCACAACAGTCATTTTGATCTCCTCGCTCGGCGCCACAGTCTCCATTTTCCTATTCTGGGGAATGGCTAGTGCGCTGCCATTACTTGTCATATTTGCGCTCTTATATGGCTTCTTTGCGGGAGGATTTGTGAGCACGAATGCGGGAGTTATTAAGATGGTTAAGGAGAGGGAGGGAGCGGGGTATGTGGATGTAGGGAGCTTGATGGCGGTTATTAGTGCGGCGAGGGGCATTGGGGCGATGGTCAGTGGGCCGTTGAGTGAGGCGTTGCTTAAAGGAGGGAGAGTAGGGAAAGGAGAGGGGTATGGCAGTGAATTTGGGGGGTTGATTGTGTTTACGGGCATTACGGCTGCGGTTGGTGGGATGAGTTTCTTTGGGAGGGGTTTGGGGTGGATGTGAGATGGAGTGGGAGGGGAGGAGACGCATGTCTCCTTGGTGGTGGGAAAGTAAAGAATGAAAGGACCTGCGAGGTTGAGTTCGAATGGTCTAGCGAGGAAAGTGAAAACAGTGAAAGTGAGTGTTTGGAAGAAGAGGGCAACCATGTTAGAAAGTGAGTAGCGAAGAGAACCAGATCGGAAAGAAACAGACAGAAAGGCATACCGAACAGGCTCGTCAGTGAAACTACTGACTGTCATATCATCTTCAATCGAATCTTTGGTCTCGTGGCTTGTTTGTGCATCGAGGAGCATTGCTCTCTCTTTCAGATTCATTGTACCTGTCCCTATCCCAAGGACCTAGACCTATGCCACCACAATGCTTGTACAGAACGCCGAAAAATGCCGCAGCCTGTTCCCATCCTAAAAGCAAACATTACCATTGAAACCATTCAAAGGCGCCATATGTACTCAAACAGCACCCAAATCCTTCAATGCGTTCCCCAACCTTCTATAATCCCTCAATAACTCAAGAACCTCATTCAGTTTCATATCGCCCGGGTTTTGCAACTCCATAAATTTTTTGATAGGTGGCGCGATCTTAGGTACTTCCTTTGGTGGCAAGACTGGAGCTAAGTCTGGGAAGGTCTACAATTTTGTCAGGCAATGTGAAAAGGGAGGCGTTGAATTATACTTACACTCGTCAAATCAGCAACACCACCATCCGGTACCGATTTGGGTGTTACCGGGGGTGGAGTCGGTGTCACGCGACCAAATCCTCGCATCATGCCCATACCTGCAATTCTGTTCATCGGATTGAGTGAGTTGCCCAAATTCCGCATGGACTCTGCCATCGCGATAGCTGGGTTCGAAGGAGATGGAGACGGAGCTGGAGCTGCATTATGAAGTGGAGATGGCGCCGGCTTCTCTGTTCCATCTTCTGTGAATGTAACCTTTCTATTACTTCCTCCACTTCGTATACTATCCGAGCTCCTGTCGCGAGGTAGCTGCTTTCGTCCACCGATCATACTGAGCATTGTATCACTTGCTTTAGCCCCTGAGTCGCTCCGGTTCCGGTTGGGAGGTTGTGGACTGTGGACAGAGCTTGCACCACTAGCCGATTCATCGTCTTCTGGTGGGGGGGTGCTGACCAGCTTCCGAGCATCATCGAGTGTTTTGGGCACAACGATGTTGGCCTTCTCACCAGTAGATTCCTCTTGACGCTCCTTGAGCTTCCCGATGAGGAACTTGTAGCTGTCACCCAGACTGTTGCCAATGGTCTTGAATCCTTGATCGGCGGTGTTAAGCACTGCGTCACCAGCGGCTCCTAGAGCTTGAGCAGGTGGCTGAAACATATCAGACAGTCGTCGATTGTGAGGTTGAATAGCGGGACGTAAGCCCACTGGCGACGGCTGAGCTTTCGAGATCGTCGGGCTTGCATTGGTCGCGTTTACTTCAGGAGTCGAGACTCCCGGCGTGGGAGTAAGCCCCAGCAACATGGGGTCAGGTTTGTCTGATTTTGGGGTTGAAGGTCTGCTGTTGGACTTTGGAGGTCCTGACGGCACCTCGTCTGCTCGCAAGCTGGCAAGATCCACAGTCTCAAGGAAAGTAATCGCTGCTTCCAAATTCGTCAGGCAATAGGCTGCTTCTCCATCAATCTTAGTTTCATTCCGGAATCGTTGAATGAAATACAAGTTGCTGATGATGTTGATCCCTTCTGGCCGTGATGTGATCAGAGTGTAAATTAGCATCGGCATAATTTCATCGGCGCTTGACGAGGGGTGGAACTGGGTCAAAGTGTCGACAATCTCCCTGTGAGCTGCCTTCAGGTGTTGCAGCTTCCCAAGAGGATACTTCTGGTCGTTCATAGCAATCAACTCTTCCCTTGCGCCGTCCAGCCATTCACGAACTTCTGTTTCTTTGTCTCCAGTATCATCACTCTCGTTGGATTCTCCGCCTAGCTCAACTCCCAACTCCGATAGGCCGATACCAACAACAGACAGAGCTGCTGTTTTGGAGCGTAATTTCTCATCCTGGGCCTCGTCTTGTGTGCTTCTGTGTCTCCATATTCCATCGTAGATGCCTTCACACACACGCCGTTCGACCGCTTCTTCCAACGCGACCCGCTTTTGCTCCAGGAGTTTCCGTGCTCGTTTTCGGTCAATGATCTCTTCGGCAGTTAGCATCTGCTGCTCAGAGTCCCTTCTCTCGGGTACAGGCTTTGGTCGATCCTTGCTGCTAATAGACACCGCCTTTGCTCTGAGTTTGCTGGCGGTCGAGGAAAGTGATGAGACGGACGGCGCTGGCGAGGCATTTCGATGTTGCTTAGAAGATAAGGCAGAAATGTGGGTTTGTATATGCGTAGCGGCAACAGCATAGAAGTCTTGGAATAGGCCGGATAGCTTGTCTATAGAGGGAGGTGTAGGATGGACTTTTGCTGAAAGTGAATCGATGAAACTAGGAAGCAGTCAGAACGTCGCACTTCGGATGGAAAGAAAGGGGAGTGATATCCCCTGAATACACCGACCTGTCACTCAGACTGACAAGCTCTATGGGAAGTTCATTGAAATCCTCAGGTAGCTTGTCTGTGCTTTCGTCTGCCGCTCCATTCTCATCCTCCTCCTCAGAGCTTTTCTCGAAGGCATCTGGCGGCGGACGGGGATTGGTATTTTCCTTCATCATGCCCTCTGGTACCATTCCATTCTGGATTGTGCTAGCTCTTGAGCTCCGTGTTAAAGGGTCCGGACTGGCCGGCTCCACTCTCGAGAAGGATTTGGACAAATGCAGCGGGTGAGGACGATGAGACTCGCTCTTCTTGGTATTGGACGAGGCCATGAAATCTGGCAGAGGGAAAAGCATCTTGTCAGTGATTGCCTGCATTTTGGAAGATGTGAAAGGTGAAAAGGGGAGAATTTACTTTATGAGCTCTTACCCAATCAGTACCGCATGAAATATACACGTCTGAAACTCAGATCCGGCGAGGGAATACTGGGTAAACGAGTGTGATGCAATGAAATGACTGAGGAATGGCGGAGAAGAAAGAAACAAATGGGTCAGAATGCTCATCGCATTTCCACCGCTTCCGAGATACTCACAGCAGAAATGGTGATTCAGCAGAACAGAGAGTTCAATAGGACGCGGTTACAGTAATCCGCTATTACGCCGTGAGAACAGATCCCCAACGCACCGCGCCCTATCGGTCTCTTATCAGCGGTCTGCGTATATAGGGTCATGCTTGCGCAGACCTGGGTACTCGGCTGTCTTTCATGCCTAGAGTGGAACATACCCCTGCGCTGCAGCGAGGCTGGCACGAGACCGCCGCAGCACACGCCACAGGGCAGGCCTATGCCTTTGTGTCTATGATCGACTCAACTTGCATGCGGAGGGGAATCGGCGGGCTAGACACATCATCGTCAACACTTGACTCGCTCCCCCAACCTTTCCTGCCCTTCCTCTTCTTCTTTCAACTTCACCAGCATTTCCTTTCATAATGCCTACTCAACGGCAACCACATCCTAGATGCCACTCTGCTGGCAGGGTCACAGCTCAACTGCTGCTTTCGTTCCTGTCCTTATCAGCACCGATTGCTACCTCCGCTGAGGCACGTCAACAACAGCCAATACCCGTTCTCCCTCCTTTCCTTTCACAACCCGAGACTCCAACTCCTTCGCAGAGAGATCACATATTTGTCAGTGATACCTTTTTCTTTCATATTTATCATATACTAATATGATGTCAACAGACCCTACGACATGTCTTTCATCACGGCGATCTCAACCGCCCAGCAGCACACAAGAGACTCGACGTTCCCAAGACTGAGTCACCTCTGTGGATAGAGTCCGAAGATGGACCTATGGAAGAAGTGACCAGACCGCTGGTGGTCAAGAGCAGCCCGATGCACATACATCGATTAAAGGATAGGCGGCCCTCCGTCGTGGATCCAATGGTGGCGGCGGCACGCGAGTACTCCCAAGTGTGGGCTTCACCCCCCGAAGCATGGTCGTTTGACGAGGTGGATGGCCCAGACGTCACAAATGTTGATACCATCTTGACATTTGCCCATATGGCCGCAAATGCATATGTCGAGAATCCTGGCACCGGAGACTGGGAAGATGTAGATGGTGGATACAACAGAACCGATGACGAGGGTTTTGGATGGAACAGTGACGGACTTCGAGGATACCTTTATGCTGACCAGGATAATTCTACCATTGTCATCGGTGTGAAGGGGACCTCGTTGGCGATTTGGGACGGCGACGGAACTACTACGAATGATAAGGAGAACGACAACCTATTCTTCAGCTGCTGTTGTGGACAGCAAGGGAGCAGTTTTTACCGACAAGTATGTGACTGTGCTACCGGCACATACACTTGCAACTTGACCTGCCTCAAGAAGAGCCTGAGAAAGGAGAACAGATATTATGCAGCAGCTCGGTTCCTATACAATAACGTAACGGCCATGTATCCGGATTCCAATGTTTGGATCACTGGCCATTCTTTAGGAGGATCCGTGAGCGCCATGATTGGCCTGACATACGGAACACCGGCTATCACTTTTCAGGCTGTCCCGGATGCTTTGCCGGCGAATCGTTTAGGCCTTCCTGTCCCTCCTGGAACGGATCCCGATAGACCGGGACAGCGAGAGTACACTGGCGCCTTTCATTTTGGCCATAATGCGGATCCAATCTTCATGGGAACCTGCAATGGAGCTACAGCTGCCTGCTCTTATGGAGGCTATGCACTGGAAAGTGCCTGCCATACGGGACGGGAGTGTGTCTGGGATATTGTGAATCTCAACGGGACCAGAGTCTCGATCATCACCCACAAAATTTTGTATGTGATCCAGAATGTCATCAAAAGATGGACTGTGGCACCAGAATGCAAGTTCACACCCGAATGCTACGATTGCCCTCTTTGGAAGGAGGTCACTGGGAATATGACCAAGACGTCCACCTCGAGCTCGACCACAAGTACTTCGTCAAAGACCCGGACTCGGACATCGACTTGCCAGACACCTGGCTGGTGGGGATGTCTTGACGAGACTACTACAACGTCTCCAGTGACCACAACACGCTCAACGACCACGACTACGTCAACTTCGACATGCAAAACTCCTGGATGGTTTGGTTGCAATGACGAGACAACCACAACCTCAAGCAAAGTCAAGACATCACATCCAACTCCAACCAAAACATCGACATCATCAACGTTGACATCCACGTGCAAAACACCTGGATGGTTTGGATGCAATGATCCAACCGGACCAACCACCACGAGCTCGCCATCTAGCACACCAACATCTGCTGATTGCCAAACACCAGGTCGATTCTGGGGATGCAAAGATGAGTCCACTACCACCACCCAATCTCATCCTATCACATCCCCACCTGTTCTCCCGTCCTCAACTCGTGTTTCTACTCCCACGAGTGATTCCACGAGTACTACCCACGAGTGCACCTCTTCAGCTTGGTTCGGACTGATTTGCGTCGACCCCTCACCAGCCCCAACAGCTACACCCACCAGCCCACCAGGGAAGAGATCTCATTGCGTTCGTCGGAGCTGGCTTGGCTATTGTAAAGAATGGGAGGATAAGTCTTATGAATGGAAGGTAGAGGTATAGAATGTACAAATCATTTAGAAGGAGTGAAGTAACAAGTCTGATGACTAAGTAACACTGTATGTACACGGGCGTTTGGGATCAGGGCATGATGGTCAGGGGATGGGTTTGGTATAGGTGCATAGAGTTCTCAGCATTTCGTGACAATGACATCTCACATATATATTCATTTCTTCATTAGCCAGCCACTGGCAATTCTACTTATGCGTCCACTCCGCCTTCCTCTTCTCAGCAAAAGCCTTCATCCCCACCTTCTGATCCTCACTCCCAAACAAACTATGGAACACCCGCCTCTCATACTCCACCCCATCCCGCAACCCCAGATCCTGACTCTTATTCACCACCTCCTTCGCAGCCATCACCGCCACCTTGCTATACCCCGCAATCATCTCAGCAGTATTCAACGCGCCCTCCATCAGCTCGTCCCAGCTCCCAAAAGTCCTAGCAGCCACACCCCACTCTCCCGCTTCCTTCCCAGTGAAACTCTTCCCAGTCAATATCAACTCCATCGCCCGCGCCTTCCCAATCGCCCTCGTCAATCTCTGACTCCCTCCGGCGCCAGGAATCGTCCCAAGTTTAATCTCAGGTTGTCCGAAGTTTGCGGTCTCAGTACAGTACAATATATCACACATCAAAGCTAATTCGCAGCCGCCGCCGAGTGCGTGGCCCGAGACAGCGGCGATAATGGGTTTTTTGACGGAGGTGGTGAGCTGGGACCAGGATTCGATGAAGGAGGTGGTGTAGGCTTCGGAGAAGGTGAGGGTTGACATTTCTTTGATGTCGGCTCCGGCGGCGAAGGCTTTGGAACTGCCGGTCAAGACGATGGCTGAGATGGATGGAGAGCCGTTGAAGGCGGCGAGGGCGGAGTTGATTTCGCTGATTAGGGGGGTGGAGAGGGCGTTGAGGGCTTTAGGGCGGTGGAGTGTTACTGGTGGATGTCAGCTAAGCTCTCATTTAGAGTAATGAATGGTTGACTTCAAAGCAAACAAGTAAATAGCAATGGAAGCTTACTTTGTCCTACGCCTGGTCGTGGCTCTGTGGTTTGGATATACTCGTACGATTTTACGGACCATGCGGAGTAAGTACGAGCTATGGCGGGGAGGGCAGAGCTCGAGGCTCTGAATTGAGAGGCAATTGGCCTCATAGCTCTGAGGGTATTCATCTTGGCAACGGCTATGACTTCCAAAATACCTCACTACCTTACAGTAGTTAAGAGTTGAAAGAAAACAAGACCGGCTTGATCATGAGCTTGAACATCAATCGTGAATCAACCTGAACCGATATGCCGAAGCTACCCCTGCAGACTGCGATGGTAGGAGGGGCCCCCTGTCACCATCACCTGATGTCGGCGCTAGGCACAAAGACCCTGGGCAGCCCCTTCTAACAACTTTCACAGGACGCGAACACGAATCCATAAGTCCAGTCCAGCAATTGCTTGCGCCGCCACCCTCAGCCCGTGTCCTCTCACTCAACCACCACTTCGCGCATCTCGGACATCTTCTGATCTAGTTGTTCTTTGGAAGGAAGGAAGACTTGGAACAAAGATGGATTCAATGGAGCCTGATCAAACCCCTTTTGCGGCTGTGAGCGCGCAAACTTCGAGGCTGCAACGTGTAAGTTTTAGACGTCCTCAGACTGGTGGATTTGCTTGTGGATGAATCTTGGCTGATAGAAAGTGTAGCAATATCAAGCATACTTAGACAAGTCAACGCCATATGTGCCGTACAGATGGATGGGAACCGCTACTCTTTTAGTGATCTTCTTCCTCAGGATATTTCTTGCGCAAGGATGGTATATTGGTACGCTTTTCCCATGTACAATTCCTTAAAGAATATGGTTGCTAATGGCCTTACCAACAGTTGCGTACTCACTCGGCATCTACCTCTTGAATCTGTTCCTCGCTTTCCTGCAACCTAAATTCGACCCATCCAACGAAGCCATAGATAACGAGATGGAAGACGGTTCCGCTGGCGGTCTTCCCACGAAACAAGACGAGGAATTTCGTCCCTTTATCCGCAGACTTCCAGAGTTCAAGTTCTGGCATTCGGCCACGAGAGCTATTGCGATTGGATTCGTCTGCACCTGGTTCTCTGTCTTCGATGTTCCGGTTTTCTGGCCTGTGTTGGTGGTTTACTGGTTGATTCTCTTTATGTTGACGAGTACGTATGCCAGGGCGCGAGAATGGGGATGTGGAAAGGGGCAAGGCTGACAATTTGGCTTCTAGTGCGGAGACAGATTCAGCATATGATCAAGTACAGATATGTGCCATTCTCGATTGGCAAGACGAAGTACAACAAGAACAGCTCTTAGGTGAAGTCGTATTTATGCAGGGTGGCATTCCTGAGAAAGCTTGGGGTGTTCTGTGTCAGTGTATGATGGGATTCATCATGTGTACAAAAGTGCGAGACTTGCATGCAAGCATGGGATAAGAAACTTTACAGCCCTTTAATGCCACCTTCTCTGTCTCACTTACTTAGGGTTTACGGGCATAAAGAAGGTTGGGGCCGGCTAGACGCTTGGCAACGATAGAGAATGAAATAAGCAAAGCATCTGAATGTGTCTTGTCAAGTGCTCGCAATTGTTTGCTGGTGAATGGGGAGGCAAACTATTAGCTTCCTGTATACCTCCACGAGACCTGTTAAAGCTCTCATCAATTGGGGAAATGAAGACTGGAGAACAAAAAGTTCAATAATGGCTTGAAGTACCGCATCAATTGAGTCCAATGAAAACTACCGTTGCTAGGTGAGAAGAACATGGCAAAGATCAGACCTTTCTTTAAGTAGAAGTGTTGGTAGTTGCTTCACTTGCATTCAATTCTGATTTTCTATCCAATATATGAATGCATATTTATTTTTTAACCCAAATATATTAACGTGGCTAACTAAGTGTGAAAGATTAACCGAATTTGGTCAGCGCAAGGCGACATTTTCAGCCTCGTCCGATTTGGCGCTAGCGAACGCGAGTTCGACATCGAGACAACTCTAAAATATTTCTTGAACAACATCAACTTCCCAAAAACCACAGCACAATGGCGTCGTCTTCGTCGTCGCAGCGTATGATCTCGCAGGATTACATTGCGAGAATACGATACTCTAATGCCTTACCTCCTCCGCCAAATCCTCCCAAACTTCTGAACATTCCCAATACTGGCCTTGCGAGTGGTCAATACACAACTCCTGGGTTTGCGTCGCGGCTTGCGCGAGATCAACCCCTCAATATCGAAGCTGATGCTGAGCTTGGTATGCCATTAGACCTGGTGGGTATGCCAGGTATCTTCGATGGAGACGAGAGTTGTGAGTATCCCTCAAGGTCTGTTCTGGCGCAAAGGCTCACCTTTAATCCCAGCAATCCAAGCACCAATACACCCTCCAGCTCCCCACGCCCATGATCGCGCTCTTCTCCGACCTCTATCAACTCTTGGAAAGCCTAAATTCTCTGACGCTGGCGTTTCCTTCCTCCGACGAACGGAATACATCTCATCCTATAGCACCAAGTCGCGCTTCGATTCAAAATCGCAGGTCGGCAGTGCGACACGCAAGAGGGCACCTATAAATCTAGACAAGGAGTCGCCAGAATATATCAAGAGCCAAGCAGAGAAGAGTTTCCAGATCGCTGTTCAATACTTAGATAACCCTACTCAAGTCCGCCATCCTACGAAACGAAACCTCAAGCTCGTGGAAGCAGTCCCTCTCCTTCCCGACCTCGAATCTTTCTCCGATGTTGGCGGCTACTGTACCCTCAAGTTCCTCACCAATCCCGTTCCCACAACCACAAGCTACGACATCCGCCTGGAGAACAGCTTACTCAAGCCCGTCGAGCCTACAGATGCAGAACAGGAAGCGCGGACACTGGCACAGGAAATGCACGAGAAGGACCCAGAGCACTATCCACCCCCAGACGAGACCTTGGAGTATGAATTCTTCATGACGGAGACCGCTTCCGACGCTATGAATTTCAAGCGCAAGTTCGACGCTATGGATCCGGAGCGCGATGATGACGAGCTGTATACGCAAACGGCAGAGGATGGTAGGCCCTGCTTTCGCTTCAAGCGCATCCGCGCGTACGAGAGCGCTACCGTAACCGGCGACACGAACAAGAAATACGACGATGAAGTGATTGTCGCCGTTCACGACGGGTCCGATGGTCTGCGCCAGAAGGCTGCGTACTATTACCCTGTGGTGCAGAAGATCTCGGTTCGTCCTCAACGCACGAAGAATATCAATTTAAAGCGGATGCGATTCACGGCGGAAGATGATCCCGAGAACCGCACGACGGATTTCATTGATATGTTTGTGACTGAGCCGGATGAGACGACGGTCGCTTCGAGGGATGTGTTTAGGACGATGCCGTATGGTAGGGAGACTGGTGAGGAGGATGCAGAGGGCGAAGAGGAGCAGCTGAGGACACAGGATTCTGAGACGCGGAGAGAGGATGAGAATGGAGATCACTCTGATTGAGCATCTGGTCTATGAACGCTGGTGGCTAACGATGGCGAATATTGAATCTTAGGAGGGCAAAATCACGGAAGAGAGAGCAGGTATCAAAAAAGATGCCTTCATTTACTCCATATCGAGTGTCTTGTGTACAATAGCGGAAGGCGCCCAGCTAGAAAAGCAATACTTGAAATACCTTTCGATTTGGACTCTGTTTTCCTGAATTTAAGCGAGGAAATAAGAATTTGTGTTTCGTTACTATATTTGGTATTTGTTTATCATCATCTTCTCCGCTATTTTTGTCTTCTCTCCTCTCTGTCTTTCTTCTCATATTCGACTATCCTTCCCAAGACTCACTTCGACTGCCTACTCACACTCCTCCTACTCATCCCCGGCTTCTGCATCTCGTAACTCTCTCCACCCGCAACACCCAACCTCCCACTCCTCCCCTCCTGTCTCCAACTCTCCCTCCTCTTTATACCCGCCCCAGGCCCCTCTCCTCTCTCGGCCTTTGCCTCCTCACTATCTCCTTCCCCATCAGTACCACCAACTAACATCCCTTCACTCGCACTCTGCACCGCCGTCTCCTCGCCACTTCCCTGCCCTCCCACCACCTCCTCAACATCCACATCCTCCCCATAATTCCCTCCCACACTAATCATCGTAAACGGACTCGCAGTCGGCGCATCCAAGATCCTTAACTCCTCATCTGAAAACCACTTCGGCAGGACAAACGTGCGGAACGGGATCAGAAGCAGAATTATAATCGGGAACCCGACTGCTGCAATAGTTTGTGTGATTGCGAATGTTGCACCAAAGCCGATGAGTTGGATGGCGACGAAGACCCAGGTAGCTAGGCGACGGCGAATGCGCTTGAGTGGTTCAGAGGCTGGGGTGAGTGTTTTGTCTTTACATAAGAAGAGAATCTTGAGCGTGATGCCGTTACCCTCGAGAGCCTGGACGCCCATCACGAAAAAGAGACCAGCTAATACGCCTTGGGGAATGAGGTGGAGGACAACCAGGAGGGGGCCGGTCATGGTTCCCAGAGTCAACAACCCTTGAGCGAGGTTCGAAAAGCGCTGTTCCACGACGTGCGTCGTTTTCGTCACGACGTGGCCTTTATTGGCGAATTCTTCATTTGGGTCAGCGACGACTTTGGTGACGCACAACGAGTCGGTGTGAAAGGGTGCTTGGGGGATGAGGCCGTTGGGGAAGGGGATACCGAGCAGGCCGGCGACACCGGTGGTAAGCCCCAAGAGGAAGAGGTCCCAGTGGAAGCCGGCGGGTTTGCGGAGGGGAAATTCGGTGCCTTGGGCTATTAGGGATGAGACTGTGACATATCAGCACAGGGCAGGAAAGGGAGAGAAACAGGAACATACCATTATGATCGAAATAGAACAATATGGTGAGCAGGATGGCAAACGGAATGGCAATAAACACATCTGCAACCCTAATATCCCAGAAATGAATAAACCACCCTCTATCAGTCGTTGGAAAGAACGCCTTGCTCGTTGGCAGAGTACTCAAGTCTACGCCTCTCATTCTCCCGATATGTACGAATCCAGTGAAGAAGATCACCGTAAGGGGCGTTCCATAGTCCTTAATAAAGACTCGAATGTAGTGTTGGAAAAGAGGCGAAGTGCCAATTACGCCGCAAAGGTAGCCGACCACCAAGACGAGTAGGGCAACCATTACCGAGAGGTAGAATGGTTCTTCATGGCCCTGGCGAGTCAGGACTTGAATCCCTTTTTGCAAGTAGATGAATGCAACGTAGAAACCGAAGATGTCGCAGGAGAACCGGGTCACGTATTTGAGGGCATTGCATGCGTTGGTCACGGCGAGGAACCAGTGCATTGCCAAGGACCATCTAGACATATATGAGCTAAAATTCACCATGTTCGAGATATCGGAGACTTACAATCCAACTAAAGTCATAAATGAGAAGTAATTAGCTCCAGTAGGAACGATGATGTCGTAGACAGTACTAAAGCCTGGATCAGCCATGTTTATTTTGGAAGAAGAGAGCAAGTACTCACTAATTAAACACAGTAATAGGTCCCGTAACACCAACAATAACCAGAGGCTGTGCTGCGAATACCGCAAAGACCACAGATCCCAGAACAGATGCAAGCAGCACTTCATTAACGCCATAACTCATGTTCGTTTTCGTAAACCTGTCAAGATCTCTCACATCAGCATCATATCCTCATTACCCCTTCAACTAACAGAAAGCAAAGTTGACTTACATATCCAACGAAAAGGCCAACGCCGGCAAAATGTTCGCAAAATACATATAAACCGTCGCAGGTACGACTCTATAATCCCACGCATCTGTCCAGTCACTCCAGTAGAACGGCAGTCGTCTCCGCACATCATTTATCATGCCTCTAAACAGACGTACTTTCCACCACTTAGGCACATATTTGCTCCTTGTGCTCGTATTTGTATTTGAGGGTCGTAAACCAGTGCCTTCTTGTACATCGGGCTTCGTGGGGTTGGAATTTGAATTGTTCGAGGCAAGAGAGCTGAGTTTCTGCCTCCATGATTTGCGTGTTGAGGCTGGAGAGTTGGGTTCGTTGGATGAGTGCTGGAGAGTGGCGGGGAGGGAGTAGGAGTTTGCTTGGGAATCCATTGTAGCGGTCTATTCAAATGTACCAGGAAAATACCGAAATTTAGCTTTCTGGAGCTTGTGGCATGCCAATTGAGGCATTGGGAGGTCCATCAAAGAGCCGGCAAAGAAATGAAGCTGTTGATGAGTGTATAAATATGCACTGGGCGCGGCCCAGTGAGCGTTTGTTCATTTTAGCATTTTGTGGGGTAGAGCCACTGCAGTTTGCAAGGAAGACAAATGATGTTGGGGCGATTGAGGTTATCGATGTGGGTCTGACCCGCCAATGAGAACCCGATGCTGCAAGCAAGCAAGTCCAAGCCCATATCAATGTACGCCAGGAGCTCCAATAGAAATAATAATGCAAAGGAATCTCGAAGTCTAGGGTATTGAACATTACCAGTTGAGTGAAGAAAAAGGATCAATCCATAATAAAACAGTTAATGGCTCCACTGAAGTACGCTCAATTTGTGCTATGGTCAGGGTATCTGTGTATATACGCAAATGCAACGTAAACAAATCATAAAGTTATCAAGGTATCATGTATCTCTATGCTCTCTCCGAATCGAGGAGCGCTCTCTTTCGAGCATCCTCTTCAACCCAGTTGCTAACCCTCTTACCCACATCGCCAACTAGGCTCTCATATTGGGGACCTGGAAAGAAGAGACCGCAATGGGCACCGACCTCATCGACTCCTTCCATGTAGACTCTGATCCAGCACTTATCTCGCTTCCCGCGATAATCAGGAGGAAGCATGCAGAATTTCTTGTCCCTCTTCAGCTTGTCATCCTTCAATGACGAGGCCACCGAGGTCTGTCGTTCCCGAGGTTCGGGGTTGACCGTAATTTTGCGCTTCTCCTCTTCCTTTTCCTCTTTGAGGCGCTGCTTCTCTGCTTCTCTTGCTTCCTTTTGTCGCTGCTTCTCTTCTGCTTTCTGGATCTTTTCTTGCTCTTGTCGAGCCTTCTTTTCTTGGGCATTCAATCGCTTCTCTTCCTCTTGCTTCGCCTTTTTCTCCCGTTTCTCAATTAGCTTCTTCCGGTCTTTAATAGCACCTTCTCGATCTTTCACTGCTTGCTGGTAGTTTTTCATAAGACGTTTCTGCTCCTTCTCTGCGATTTTTCGAGAGTCCTTATCTGTGTAGGCATCAAGGTCAATGAGTTCTGGCTCAACTGGAACTTCTGGGATGGGAGGTAGTGGCGGTTCAGACGGAGTATGCTTGACTTCATCTAGAGATTCATCTGGCTGAATGGAGGTCTTCGTCGAAATTATAGGCTCATCATCGTAGATGTCATTCTCGATAGGCATCGAGTCAATGTGTCTCATTTCTGGAGGTTCTTCTTGAACATCGTTTTGGACACCGGAATTCTCACCAAGGTTTTTCATTTCAGCTTCCACTACTGATGGATGTGAATCATCCTCGAGCTGTTGCGGGGTAATGGCTCCATCACTGTGGTCTTCAACGGAAATATGAGGTGTGCCAGTAGGGGTGAGAGAGTGACTATCCATGAGACTCATGCTCTGCATCTCGACCTCAAGAGGTTTAAGATGGCCGTTTCCGTCCACCGCCTGTCCTGCTGGAATTTTCGGCGGTTTCGGTCGGCCGGTGCTCGCCGTGTAGTAGTTGGCGAACCGAATTCTTCTCGTCGGAGGACGATAGCCAAGCTCTTTCCTATTCGCAAGCTCATCCACATCTTCGAGAGCTCGTATCTTATCGTATCGAGCATTCAGCCCTTTGTAGTCCGCCAGACAGCCTCCAAACTCCAGATGAGACATGAAATACGACTTTGTAGCCGAGGTAAGATCGTCGGAGTGCTTGGTGATGAAGTGTAAAAGTTTGCTCCAACCTTGACGTTGTGGATTGTGTATATCATTTGGGAAAGGGGGATCATAATTGGGGTCTTGACCTGACGGACTTGCTATTGAAGATGTGATACTCTGCACAAGACTCGGAGCCGAATACTCAGAGTCTGCTGTCGAAGGTGCATAGCTCGGCGAAGACGCAGACGCTCCACTTTCACCCGAAGGAGTATTCGTCTCACTTGTAGACGATGGAACAGATTTTCCACCGGGTGGTTCTGGCGTCGGACGAAAGAGACTTCCAATACCACTGATTACCAATCCTGGATGCATACCCAAGAACGGAGTGTCAAAGCTTATTGTACCTAGAATTCGATGGCGGAAGGGTTTTCCGGTGGCTGGAGAAGAAGTTTTCTGAAGAGCGACATCCACGGCCAATATACCACCCATACTATGGCCAAGTAAAACGACATCGGTGCAATGATTCTCATGCGGTTCCAGCCTAGTAGATTAATAAGCCAGATATGTGCACGTGAATTTTAGAAGGGCTTACCAAGCGCTGAAGTCATCTCTGGCAAACTCTATTGCCTTCCTTGATTTGTACCTGGGGTATAGCTTCGTGTGCACAACGTGGGTATCTGCTACAGTAATAGCAAGAAGGTTGTGAACGTGTGCCGGAAAACTTTGGAAGCTGGCTTCATTTCCCATGAAACCGTGGATCCAAATCATCAGCAATGTTCGGCGTCCATCTCTGTCAGACTCTGAGGGTACCAAAGAGTGGGTAGACGATGATCTTGGATCATGAGAGCGCCACTGCTCAGATATTAACTCGCTTCTTTTCGCATCATCGGCAGTGTATGGTGGAGGAGCCGGAGTAGAGCTCATTCGTGGAGGCAACGGAGGCTTGTCTTGTTGCCGAACCTTCTCTTCGAGTTGAGCAGGAGTTGCAGCACTCGCAATTGACGATAGTCCAGGTTGATCCTGCCGAAGCTTCTCTGCCAGCTGAGCATCTGTTGCAGCTCCTGAGAAAGGCATATCTTCTCGCCGTGATTTCTCCGCCAGTTGAGCAGGCGTCGCTGCCTTGTGAAGAGAGGACGAGGGGTCGTCTGAGGCATATCTCTGTGCCAAGCGAGTCTTCTCGTCGAGCTGGGCAGGAGTAGCCATTGTGCACAGGCAGATTTTCGATGGGTGTTGTGGTTTTCAACTCAGTGAAGTGCTGCCATGATTTCTTTTGTTGTTGTTTCGTTTCGTCAATTATGGCGCTATTCAAAGTTGTATCAGCCCCGCGTTCTGAAGCTTGACTCTTCGGTGATCGAGATTTTCGGATGAGCTTCCATTGCAAGGGTCCTGCACCAAGCGTCATCCCGCATGCTGGCAGATCACATGTTTTGTGTCTCAGCAACAATCGATTTCTCGCAACAATTGGATCATATGGATCACGATGATGCTATGATTCAGGTCGTATCGGGGTCTCTCCTTGAGCAACACAAATTTCTCCTTCTGGACACCATGGCGTTCTGTGCTACGTCGAGGCTCCACGGCTTATTGAACAGGCGCAGAGTAAGCCAGATCTGGCTGTCAGGAGGCTGGCGCTCAGACATTGAACGAATAACGACACTCTGATGTAGGCAACTTGGGCAAGCTGGGCCAGACATGGAAGTCGGGTTGCCTGGTATGCAAGGTACAAGTACATACAATTATCAGATTGTTGTGTCGTCTCCCCCTCAGAACTTCAGAAGCAACGGAAACTTTTCTCCTTCCTCAAACAATTTTATTTTTATTTTTAGCGAAAATAGATGGGCAGCTACAGTACAGCCGTTCATAGTCCAATCTGGCCACCGACCAACGACCACCTGCCTATCGTCGCAGCTAGTATTGCGGTATTGAGCAGCCTCGTCGATTCGTACTGCACAATTTCAACTCGAAAAAGCATCCCGGTCCTTCCAATCTGTTTCGCGGCCATCATGAGCAATTGGGCTAGGTCCCGTCTGTTACCCCTGGCCGAGCGAGGATGTCGACCAATCCCGCCTGCTCGCTTCACCATAGTTCAGATTAATGCCCCAGTTACGGAGGTATTCTTGAGCTTGGACATTCTATTAGAGAAACGGCACCGAAATTAGCTTGCACAGCAGCTCAAGCCCAGAGTGCCTCTGCTCGCTGGCTGTTGTCCGGAAGATCTCATCTCGTCTTCTCGTCGCTCCATCTGACTTCGCACTCAATTCTCAACCTCATGCCCGACCCACGGCAATGAGTTGACGTGCAAGTGAACCAACGCGTCAAGTCGCGGTCCCCAGAGATCACAATTCCGCGCTGTAGACACAGCAGCAGCAGTGTCGCCATGCACGGCGACAATACCGTCAGGCCATCACTCTTTCTGGCCAGACACGACATAGCTCATCGCGAGCACCTACATCACCAACATAATAATCTTCATAGACGACAGACGAGTGTGGTGGATTCGGTAGTGACGGAGGTTACAGCAACAATATCAGTCGTTCAACAGATTGATGTCGACTCCAATGGCAGCACCTTTGCAATACAAACGGTCCTCGCTGACTCGACCGGCTCCTCACCTTCGCTGACGGACGCTTCTGCACCAACGACAACGACTGCAGCAAGTCCAGGAACTACCAACACAGACACGTCCGCAGTTTCAACGTCAGATACTTCGCTGGCATCACAGTCCTTACTTTCAGGTTCTGCTTCGACTTCCACTTCTTCGATACCCTCAAGTTTTGCTTCGCTCAGTGTGAGCTCTAATTCAACAACCTGTAAGCTTGTGGTTCCAATTGGCAATTGAGCGACAGGACTGACCAAACTATCCAGTAATTTCGAGCTCAAGTAGCTCATCTTCGCCGTTTTCTAATTCCTCCACAACCACCTCAGTCTCATCGTCACTCACCTATCTCACTTCCTCTAGCTCGACTGCCTCAGGTGAAAGTTCAACCACCTCCTCGACATCAACGCTTTACTCGCCTAGTTCTTCGTTCTCTTCGTCTCAATCGACTACGACTGGTGGTGGCGGATTTATTGGTGGTGGCGGTGGGGGCTCTGGCACGACTTCAAGTGGCGCATCTACGAGCACCGCTGCTTCAAACAATGGCAGCTCAAACTCTTCAACTCCCTCAACACCCGTCGTGGTTGGGGGTGTGGTAGGAAGTGTTGCTGGGGCCGCTATTATTATTGTCCTCTTGATGATGTTCATCCGTTGGAAGAAACGCCATCAGTCAATGTTGGCTTTGGGAGATGGTGGAACCGGCACAGGAACCGAGACGACCAGGGACCTTCCTCCCTCTCAGCCTTCTGGGGCTGCTGGCGGTGCTGCTGCTGCTTCCTCGGCCATGACTGAGAGAAGATCAATGGTTCGTGCTGTCCCCGCGGCCTTGGCCAGCCTCACTGGATACAACCGATCATCACAGAGGACCGAAACTGGAACCATCTCCTCTACTGCGGGGAGTGAGCGTGGCTTCTACCGAGTTTCTGGCAGAAAATTACCGTCAGTTTTGCAAACCGGTGGGGACGGATATGGAGGCGGTTTCGGTGAAGGAAATACCTTGAGTGGATCATCTTTCTACCGTGATTCACAAGGCTTCTATGGAGGACCTGGAAGCCCATCAACCTCACCTGCCCCTGCTAGCACATCACAAAGACGTGAAAGCGGTATTCCAGTTATGCGACCCTCTCCGGCCAGGACGCCAGTGACCGAGCATGGCTTTTCGGTTGTCCCCGCACCACTAAATCCACCACGCCGGCCCGATGAGCTCGGAAGGTCTCGCCCAAGTCAAGATGGCTCTCATGCATCAAGGTTTACAGAAGAGGTCTGAAATAAGCCTTTTCGTCTCAAAAAGCGTCTGTGCCTCGGTCCAGGGATTTCCGATAATGGATGATGAATCTCTCGATTCCTTGTAGATATTGTTGGTTTGTCATTTTGCGGTGCGCTTTTCCTTGGCCTATCGCCCTGGATATCATTGCGTCTTGCATTTGATTGGCGTTTGTTCCTGATGTATGAATCAGAATTAACGTTGAACGCTGGAAAAACAGGTCTCATTTGTTGCAATGACAGTTGAGATGTTGGTTACATAACATTCACATTGTTCGAGAAACAGGCAAGGACCCTGATAGATAGCTGCAAACTACTGCATCGATCTGTCTGATCCTGTGTATGTAGTATAATAAGAGCTGCCGGTATCACTCGGTATACCTGATATTTCTTGGTTTCCTCTTGTCCGTTGATCTATCTTGATCGGCAGATTTGTCATGACTTGGAGATCAATCTGCGCTGGGGAGAATCCCTCTTACAGGTATGATGTATCCATGGATGAGACCTCGAGGTATGACTATCTGCTGATGGTGGCCTTGCAATATCATGTGCATTAACCTGGACGAGCGTCTTTCCGTCCGAAGTGACTACCATCTTCAAAACACTTTACGCGGTATGATTAAAGGTGGCAGTGCTAGATAACACGAAATCCAACTTTGTACTTTAGGCCAAAGCGAGACGATGTCCTGGGATTGGAGGTGTCGACGCATTTGTGGACTTTTTGCTCGTTTCAGAATTGTCAGAGAGGAGCACAGGCATAGCTATTGGTGGGCCATTCACAAGGAAGACGAACACCTGCCAGGATGAACGAGTCTGGCCGGACTATGGCCAAGAGACCCAGGACGCTGAAGAAATCGAAGATCTAAAAGCCAAGAAAAGTGATAGAGGATGACGACTTGTGAAAGGCAAAAGGCTTGTAGACACTGAGTAATCGTGATACTGTCCTGACGGAGCGTCCTCCTCGGGCACGCCGTCGTCTCTAGTCGGCTGCTTGAAACGATGTTGGAGGGAGTGGATCATAACTTTATTCCGACTTCTGCATACGGCTCAGGCGCCCTGTCACAGAATTACTTTCTCTCCGTCTAGGGAGCTTCTGATTCGAGGATTGGAGAGGTTTTAGAGATGGAGGCGCAGCACCCTGTACATTTTGTGGGCACTTCAGTCTCCGAACGAGCACTGCAGCAGCCAAACTGTCAGTGGTGGTGTAGCACAATGGTGTTGCAATGGTGATGATTTTTGGCGTGCCGTAGTCTTCGACGTTGTGATCTGTCAGCAAGACCGCCGAGGACGGGGATAACCAAGAATGATCGACTGGGGGCTTTGAAGGGTCGAGAACTAGCAGTTGCGCAAGACGAAACCACAAACCTCCAGTCCAATATTACTACTCCAAACCCCTCTTGGCACTGAGCATTCTTCACCTCCTCCACTCTCACTGTTGCATCTCCAAGTGAAGACCTCATTGCCGTTCATCCGCGACCATCCGCCATCAACGACCGCGCACCATTGGGCTCCCAAACTGCCATCCTTGGCGCAGCGGACGGAACTTAACAAATCCCCAAAGTCCGATTCCTCCCCACCACCACCCAGCTGTTCAAGGGTCGAGTACGAAAACGAGTAAGAGATACGGTCGATGCGTGCAAAAAGCGCAGCACGGGGACGGGCACCATTTGACAGCACAAGGACAAAGAACTCTATTAGTCAGGAAAGGGGTCAGGCAACAATCAGACACAGGCATATCTAGCCCTCAACAATTAATCGTCCTCGCAACGGATGTTGATTCAGTCGCCCGTGATGGATCCGAACAACGCATTTCATATGCCTCCCCAGATGGGAGCGCCACCGATGATGAACCCACCACCGCAGATCTTTGGAGGATACACAGCCGATGGCTTACCAAATATGAATATGCCAGACTTGTCGCAACCGATGTTCGCGGACGGGACCTTGATGGACGAGAGTATTGAGGCGAAGAGGCGGCGGATAGCGAGGGTAGGATTTTTGCGCCATTTTTGGAATCAATGGGGACTGACGAGTGGCAGGCTTGCGATATGTGCAGGAAGAAGAAGATTAAGTGTGATGGAAAGATGCCGGCTTGTACACACTGTATCAATTATAAGACGGAATGTGTTTTTACTCAAGTGGAAAAGAAGAGGAATCCTCCGAAGGGGTATGCACCGCTCGCAAACATGGGACGAAAGTTGTGCTAATGGTCGATAGTGCGAAATATATCGAAGGCCTTGAGAATAGATTAGGCAGAATGGAGAGTTTACTCAGACTCTCAGGTAACCGTCACAGCCTGTCTTATTTTCAGACAGAATACTGAATCTCTAATAGGATTGCTTACCGAAGATGACAACGGACGAACCGACTTAGGGACATTAGAGAAGAGACTTTCAGAGAAGAGAGAATCACAAAGGTTATCCCAAGCTCCCGGATCCAACCCAACTTCGCCGTCACAAAGTACTCCCAACGAGGGTGGTTCCGGGTCTACACCGCGCAGCACCATTGCATCGCCAGAGCCAGGAAGCAAAAATGCGGATAAGCGGAAGAGCACTACTTCGGAGAAGTCGGAAGAAGAAGTTGAGGCACTTTCAGATATGATGTGCTCTCTAGTGACCAACAACTGCGGCGAGACTCGATACATTGGTACAAGGTTCCGAAAAAGGAAAGATTGCATATTTTGCTGACTTTCTCGTAGGGTCGTCCTCAGGCTTCTCTATCTTTTCACCCAAAGGTATCCAATGGGTCAATGACAAGACAGGGGATTCTTCTTTCCAGGAAATGATTACCGCCTCATCCGTGGATGAAAACAAATGGATGTATTGGAAGCCAGAAGTATTCTCGGACCTATTCCAACGGCGCATTTTCAGGCAACTACCTCCCAAGGCCGAATGCGTGTCTCTGCTCAAGGACTTCTTTGAGAACTTCAATTGCATGTTCCCGCTTTTCCACCAGCCTACATTCATGCACTTGGTTGATCGACAATACTCGCGGGATCCTTACGAAGGCTCGGGATGGTGGGCCAGCTTAAACGTCGCACTTGCTATATCTCACCGACTTCGAGTGATGAGCAATCTGGTGCCAAAAGACGAGGATGAAAAAGCTTGGGGGTACCTGAAGAATGCGATTGCAGTGTTTACCGAGCTTACCATGCGCAATACTGACTTGCTGAGTGTGCAAGCGTTGCTTGGGATGGCGCTCTTTATGCAAGGCACTCCCAACCCGCAACCTTCGTTCTTTTTGGTGGCCGCAGCCATTCGATCTTCCCACAGCATTGGGTTACATAAACGGGGCTCTGGGTTCAACCTGAACCCCGTGGAAATCGAACAGCGAAAGCGAGTGTTTTGGATTGGGTACATGCTAGATAAGGACATCTGCTTGCGATCAGGACGACCTCCGGCGCAAGATGATGATGATATGAACGTCGACCTTCCCAGTGCCGATCCGGAAGATAACATTGGCAATATTCCTCTAGCTGACGGAAAAGGAAAGGTCAACCTGTTTCGTCTGATGTGTGAGTTCGCCACCATTGAAAGCAAGGTCTATAAACAGCTATACTCCACCAAAGCTTCCAAGCAGTCTGATGGCGAGCTTCTCAACACCATCGGCGAGCTGGACCATCTGTTGGAGGAATGGAAAGACAGCATCCCTGTGGACTTCCGTCCGGAACATGAGATCAAGGCCTCCCACACGCCGCTGATCCTACACATTGTGGTCCTCCATTTTGCCTACTATAACTGCCTCACGACAATTCACAGAATGTCTGTTCACCACGGATACTGGACCAGCAGGTTATCAAATTACGCTATTCAAGGATTGAACGCCAGACCTTTGAATCCCCGCGTCTTCTCTTCTGCAGCACTTTGTGTTTCAGCCGCTCGAGCTTCTATACATCTTATTAAATATGTACCACAAGGAGATTTCCAATGTGTTTGGTCAGTAATTTGGAAACGTTTGGAAAGATGTCACCACTAACAAAAATAGGCTCATTCTATATTTCCCAGTCTCAGCCCTTGTAACTTTATTCGGAAACATTCTACAAAACCCACAAGATCCTCGAGCTCGGTCCGATGTTCGGTTGATGAATTTAGTCGTTAGCTTCTTGTCTATCCTATGCACGGAAGAAGAAAATGGAGGCGTGAAGCGAATGCTGGGCGTTTGTTCAGAGTTCGAGAGAATTGCCAAGGTTGTACTCGACAAGGCCGACAAGGACTCTTCGTCTCGAAGGAAGCGCAAGAACAACGATGAGCAAACGGGGAAGAGCAAGGCTCAATCAGCATCAGCACCACCACAGACACCGGCGATGAGCAACGCCCAGACACCTTCTATGGCAAGTGTCTTCTCCCCTGCCATGACGAACCAGATGAACCCGGCAAGCTTCAACGGAAGCCCAGCACCTGGTCAGAACGGATCTCCCAACTGGCAGCAAGACTTCACAAACGGGGGAGAATATATGTCGCCAAATGGAGGCGGCATGACACCCTTTGCAGACATCCAAGGCTTCACGAACGGGAATGAGATCAACTCACCCTTGAACATCAACAGCTTCCAACAACCATTTGTTCCTCAAGATTTGTGGCAAATGCCTATGACTCTAGAATGGGATTGGGCTGATATGACTGGTGGTGCTTATCCGTCTTTCGAAAACGGAACCATGGGAGATCCAAATTTGCACAATAACAATAATGCACATCTACAGCAGCAACAAATGCGATGACACGATGACCCTGCTCTTGAATGATTTACGGCCTGCAAAATTCTCTTCAGCTTGGGTGTCATAGAATGGAAATGGTGCAAGGGCGGAAATTGATGGGTTGGTTTTTTTCCCGCCAATTGCACGTTTTGAGTCCCGGATTGAAGTGGACTGGGCGTTTACAGAATCTCCTTTGTCCTCGCTGCAACAGGAAGACATCTACTGTCGCTATGGCTGGAATGATAATGTATCTCTACGGATGGATGTTATCTCTACTTACTCAATAGCTGGGATCTGCTTTGGCTTGAGGGAGATTGGGGTTGCATGTATGGGAATGTGGATTGTACTAATTGCTTATTAATGGCTTTTATGTATGTCTGGGATTTAAGGATAAGAGATGTATGATGAGTTGGGATTAGCTATTTTTTATTATAGTAGCTTGAAATAGGAAATCAACTTCTACCCAGCAGAGTTGAAACTTGCTTCAATGGTGAATGAACTCGGAGACTTCGGTGCTTCTTCTGTAGTTTTACTCGACTCCACCACTTCTCTTGATTTTGGATGAATTGCTGTTCTGGTGACTGTAGACTTACCTATTTCGGAACGGACGCTTTACGAGAAGTGCTCAAATGGCGCTCTGCAAGCACATAATACGCTGGAACAGGGTACCAAAAGAGTCCCTACCTTCGGATCTTCACCATCCGGTCTATCATGTTATTCAGTGAATTCTATCCCATCAAACCAAACTTGACCTAAAGTTTTATTCGAGCTGCGCACGTGACTATCGGCGTAGCGAGCTGCCGAGATCATGCTAGTTTTGATAATCATGACCACTCGAACGAAGCTTTTATTGCCTCTGAGCTCCCCATCAACAAGCAACCTCATCCAACTCCACATCCCGATGAGAAGCCCATAGAGGACTCTGCGATCAGCTTCCTCGCCATTCCTCTCTCTCCCACAGCTCACGATGACATCGATATTACGGCAGTCCAGCACCCTTGCTCGAATATCCAAGTCGTCTTTCTCATCCTCTCTCCGCGTGGCTAGGACGAATCATACTCTCAGATCCTCGAGGCTAGTGTACCAGACGCAGCAGTCGAGGTCGTATGCTAAGGACTCGAAGAAAAGTAAGGATGATAAGGATACGAGCAAGAAGGATTGGGCGAAGAAGGCAGAGGAGAGCTCGGATGTGAGCGGGAAGAAAGCTGTGGAGCCACCGAGCAAGCCAGCGCCCGGCACAGAGAATCTTTATGATGGCAACACTCCGTTGTCGAAGAAGAGTGATGGGGAGAAGGCGGATGAGCCTTCTGAGACGCCGTTAGCGGACGGAATGGCGAGGATGACGCCTGAGGAGGAGAAGCAATTAGAGGAGCTTATGGAGACGCTGAAGAAGGGATTGCCGGAGTCGCAGGCAGAAGTTATGACTAGAGCCTTCGAGTCGATTAAGAAGGAGGGTATGCCGCAGGAATTGAGGGATCTGGTGGATGAGATGAAGGGTGGAAAGGGTGGGCTTTCACTTGCACGAGCGGCGAAATTGACGAGAATTGCATCGCAGATGGCGAGGAAGCAGGCGGAGAGGGAAGTTGGGTTTGGTGGGAAGAAGGCAGGGGATGAGAGGGAGGGTAAAGAGGGAGAGAAGAAGGAAGAGCAGGGTGGTTTTGGAGGCTTTGGAGGGTTTCCTCCGCCGGGTGGCAAGAAGCAAGAATTCAAGGTTAGCGAGTTCAAGATGGATTGGAGCTCCTTTATTCTGTCCGCCTTCTTGTCCTACATGCTCTACAGAATGGTCATACCGGGCGAGAGCAGAAGGGATATCACATTCCAGGAGTTCCGAAGTACGTTCCTCGACAAGGGATTGGTTGAGAAGTTGACAGTTGTGGGAAACAAGGTCAGAGTGGATCTACACCGAGACGCAACGTCGTCTATGTACCCTGATTCCCCTGCTACCAACCCGAACTTCCACTACTACTTCTCAATTGGCTCAGTCGAGGCATTTGAAAGAAAGATGGACGATGCACAAGACGAGCTCGGAATCCCTAGCGGGGAACGGATTCCGATAAACTATGCCACGGACACAGATTCTTGGACTATTTTAATGAACTTTGGACCCACGATATTGTTCGTTGGAGCTATGTATTGGCTCTCCAGGCGTTCACTTGGTGGTGGGAGGAGTTCAAGTGGTGTCTTTGGCATGGGCAAAAGTCGGGCGAAGCAATTCAACCACGAAACTGATGTGAAGGTCAAGTTCGCAGATGTGGCTGGTATGGACGAAGCCAAGGCGGAAATTATGGAGTTTGTCCAATTTCTGAAAACTCCCGAGAAGTTCCAGCGGTTAGGTGCCAAGATTCCCCGAGGAGCTATCCTTTCTGGTCCACCAGGTACAGGTAAGACTCTCTTAGCAAAGGCAACTGCTGGCGAGTCGCAAGTACCTTTCTTCAGTGTCAGTGGTTCCGAGTTCGTGGAGATGTTCGTTGGTGTCGGTGCATCAAGAGTGCGAGATCTTTTCGCCATGGCGAGGAAGAGCACGCCATGTATAATTTTCATCGATGAAATCGACGCTATCGGCAAAGCTCGTGGAAAGAACACCAACTTCAGTGGAGGAACTGATGAGCGAGAAGCCACTCTCAATCAGATCTTGACAGAAATGGATGGTTTCAACACGCAGGAGCAAGTTGTCGTGCTTGCTGGTACTAACAGACCAGACGTGCTCGATAAGGCGTTGATGCGTCCAGGTCGTTTCGACAGACATATTAATATTGATCGACCGACCATGGATGGACGGAAGCAGATCTTTGCGGTCCACTTGAAGAAGATTGTTACGAATGAGGACATGACTTATTTGACTGGGCGTCTATCAGCTTTGACGCCTGGCTTCTCTGGTGCTGATATTGCCAATTGCTGCAATGAGGCTGCTCTAATTGGTATGTACTATTTCCACAAGTTTTTGCACAATCTTGCTAATGTTTTGCAGCTGCCCGAACAAGCGCCACTTCAGTTGCCATGATCCATTTCGAGCAAGCCATCGAGCGAGTGATCGGTGGTCTGGAGAAGAAGTCTCTTGTTCTTTCCCCAGAAGAGAAGAAAACTGTGGCATACCACGAGGCTGGCCACGCTATCTGCGGATGGTACTTCAAGTACGCGGACCCTCTGCTCAAGGTATCCATCATTCCCAGAGGCCAAGGAGCTCTCGGCTACGCACAGTACCTACCAGCCGGTGACACCTACCTCATGAATGTTAACCAACTTATGGACCGTATGGCCATGACCCTTGGTGGCCGCGTGTCAGAGGAGCTACACTTCGAGACCGTCACTTCAGGCGCCTCAGATGATTTTAATAAAGTTACTCGCATGGCCACAGCAATGGTCACTAAATGGGGCATGAGCAAGAAGCTCGGCCCTCTTCACTTCGAAGACAATGAACAGCAACTGCACAAGCCGTTCGCTGAGTCTACGGCACAAACCATTGACGCCGAAGTACGCCGCATTATCGATGAAGCATACACGCAATGCAAAGACCTCCTCACCGAGAAGAAGAGCGAAATTGGCATTATCGCCGAGGAGCTACTAGGCAAGGAGGTACTAGACAGGAATGATATGGTCAGACTACTGGGCCCAAGACCATTTGATGAGAACAAGGAGTTTACGAAGTATTTTGGCGGAGGAGCGGAGAAGAGCGCGCCACCGCCTTTCCCGACTGAGAGCACGGATAGTCCGCCGGAGCCAACGCCGGGTTTGTAAGTGTATAAGTTTACTGGTTTGGTATAAAGGTGGAATGTGGAATTGACAGGATGAGGTGGTCTTGTATTGTACCTACAAAGCTTAGGCATTTCTTCGCGGCGTCAAGAGGGAAGTGCATGTATGCATAGCAATAAAAACTCACTTCACTCATTTCACCCACCGGCTTGTTCCATCAGTCAATTATTTGGCCGAGTGGTGTGAAAGCTTCATGTGGCACCCTCTGCTCAGAATGCTATGCTATCCAGACAGGACATAGTAACTTGTAACAATACACGAGATGGTAGAATCAAGTGATGAACGTCGAACGAACGTAAGCATAAGCCTCAATTCGCCCCAGCTATGATATGTAGCAAAACTTCTGTCCTCCATTTTCTGGTTTTATCTAGGAAGAAGAGTCCTGTATGGGTATGCTTTCTCCCCAAAGAATTCTCATAACTGTAGGCTGTGGTGCACTTAAGCGAAACGAGCTATCATATTTACCCAACTTCAGGCTCTTCACAGGTTTAAATCGTGAGATTGTTACACAAAGCTTCGCTAATTTCTGCTTTCTAAACTTTTAGGTTTCGAAGTCTCCCAAAGTTCTTCGTAGATTTCAGCTCAAGCGGGTCCAAGAAATCCAGAAAGTTCGAGATGCACTCTCAAACAACGTCGATAAGTTATTGCCGCCAATCGAGGTTCCGTGGCACTTTCCTTCCAATCAGAAACCATGACAGTGTCTTGCGCCGTATCCCAATTAAACTTCACGGCGGCTAAGAGTCGTGCCAGCTTAATTTGCTGCTGTGTACCGTTGATTCTTCATTCATCATGCGTTCATGAACTTCATTCCTTCCTCAGAAATTGAGTGTTTCGCTTCATTTTCCCTCTTCATTGATCCCGGCGAGCCAAAGCGTGCGATCATGCTGCTGCCGTGGGCTTCCAGTAGCCGCAAAGTTGTGCTTCTGACCAGCTTCTCTGCAGCTTTCCTTGTGTTCTGGGCCTATCTGCGAAATTCATACAGCCTTGCCTACATACCATGGTCCTTACCGAGACCTTCTCAAATGCTGTCAGGAGTTACAGATCTTTTCGACACTCCGGTACTCGATTCGACGACATTTAGAGATCTATGCTCGCGAACCGAATGGAATCCGAGGCTTGTCTTCACATGCAATGACTCTGGAGGCGGGGTGGGCAATTTGCGGAACTCGATCCTGAACTGCGTGCGATACGCTATTTCTGCAGGAGCGGCGATGACGCTGCCAAAGGTGCAGCTGAGGGATTCGAATGATATTGCGTTGATTTGGAATAGGCAGAGGGTTTCCTTCGGTTACATCTTCGATGAGCCGCATTGGACTGCGTCGCTGAGGAAATCGTGTCCTCAGCTTAAGCTGTACAACACTACGGACGAGGTGCCAAACCTAGAATTAGTACCAAACCCGATACGACTGATGCCCAAGCACATTGCCGGGGACATGACACCGGAAGGAATCGCACATCCAGAGGAGTGGCGAGAGCGGTTTTACGATTGGCTTGCGAACCAGACGGATACTAAGGGACCAGTCGTAGTGGATCTCGAGCGGTTGTATCTCGAATATCCAATTTACTCAGATCCAGACGACTTCGTACTCGATTTCGGCGGCATCCTCAAGTTCCGTAATGAGTCCCGAGTCCTAGCAACTACAGTACTGAGAAGCCTTGTGGAGAAATACCACCTCAAGGTTGAGGATATCTGGAACCCGATATGGAAAGGCTCGTGCTTTGGGGCGCATCTTCGGACAGAGAAAGACTCACAGCAAGGATGGCCGGTTCATGAATACGAATACTCACGCTACGAAGTACAATCGACTAGCTATCTACAGCAAGCTGCGACCTCTGGATCTTCGCTCATATATCTCGCCTCTGGGGACGCCAAGCAAATTACTCGCTTCGCAAAGGACGCAGAGGCACACAATCTGACTGTTACTACGAAACATGAGCTCCTGGACGGCGATGATAAAAAGGCGTTGGAAGCATTCACATTTGACCAGCAAGCTTTGGTGGACTATCTGGTACTGCTTAAAGCCTCGGATTTTGCTGGGGTGGGACATTCGAGTTTTGCCTGGAACATCGCACTATGGAGGCACATGTTTGCAAAGCAAAGGGATCACTTGAATGGACCGCAGTTGATGTCTGATGAGCTGAGTCAGGTTTATGGAAAGGTGCATCAGTACCTGGAATATGCAGCTTGCCTGTGGCCCTGATATGATGAAATTTGGAGCTGCAAACAGGGAGACTTTAGACGACCCGTCCAGCAGGACCGCAGAAGAAGCTCCAGAGACTATGCGTCATGCCCAAAAGATAATCAAAAATGTATTGCCGGGTATTCGGGTTGAACTCATGATCTTCTGTACTCTTACGAAGGCTGGAAATACCCTCGGAGCGATTTCCTCTTGCGATAGAAAGGCTATCCGGAGACGACAAAGCTCGCCCTGTTGGTCATCGGATGATCCGCACATATGAGACAGAACTCTTACTCCACTCGACCAATCAGACATTTGTTGGCGAAAAGAATCTTATTCATGCTGACATAGACTCAGGGGAAGAAGAATGCTTCCTAATGCAGGAGGATGGAAGCGAGGCCAATCATAGAGGGAGGTAGCTGTGTATATATATATCTTAGCAATTGAACAGATACTTGTACTTGTACATAGCGCAAAGCAGCAAACAAGTTCATGTGCATATTCGTTGCTCATCTTCTCGTCAACTTTGCTTTAGTTTTGCGGAGCCGACTCGGCAGGCGAAACCAGAGTGAGAAATGGTCGACGAGTACAAAATTCGGCCAAAAATATTCTACAAAAGAATGAAGAGACTTAGGGTGTGAGGATTGAACTCATGTCTCCTGCACTCTTAGGAGACCTGAACTGCAACCTACCGCTACGTCGCACCACGAGGCGCGGGCCAACTAGCGTAGCACCAAACCTCTTACGAGAATATGGCGGTTCCGAGGAAGCACCTAGCAGGCGTCTTACCACTGGACTAACCCTACGTTGATGTCTGTTTTTTGAGAACAGCTTATACTAATATATCAAGCTTGGACTGTCGCTGACTTGTTGGTCGAGTCTGTTCAAGAGTACGAGTTTGCAGTTGAGCTTGAGTTGTTTTCGTTAATTTGAGCTGTTTTCGTGAGTTTGATGCGAGATGGAGAACACACAGAGAGTCGTGTTGTCTGACAAGCCATCGAATGCTGGAAAGAAGCGCAGCGGTGCTACCCAAGCGGGTGCATCAGCTAGCAAGAGAGCGAGAGTTTCGAAGGGAGAGGCAGAGAGCGCGCCCAATGGGGCAATAGGGCTGCAGCTGAGAGGGAGAGAGAGAGAGAGAGCTTGTTGAGGCTGTTGCTGGAATGACAGACATCGCACCCATCGGGTTCGCAGATGAGAGTGAGAGCGCGCCTGTTGAGGCTGCAGCTGAAGAGAGAAAAGTATGGGACAGGCAAGAGTGGATTGATGCCTTCTGTGCTATAGCAGACATGCCCTCACTCAGAAACGAGTTCTGGGCATTTGCTGAGCGTGTTATTAAGATGGAAGCCCCTAGAGGATCAGAACCAGTTGAAGATTTCCTTCTGAAGCAAGAGCCCACGTGGGCAAGTCGCGATCCAAAGCTTGATGAAATATGGGATCGTTGGACTCCACAGATTGCAGAATCGTGTCCAGGAGGTTGCGAGCTCAGGACTTGGCCAAGCCATCAGGGACCGCTTCATGCAATATTCTGTGCTCAGTGGCACTATCCTACCTACAACTGTGGGAGGAAGGAGTATGGTATGGTATTTGACCCGGTGAATCCATTCCTACGACACCAGAAAGTCAAGATTGGGTCTGATGAGCGGTTCTCACTCTGGACACGTTTCCCCGCCGGATGAATAAACCAGAGAAGGGAGAGAAAAGAGCAGCCCATTCGAAGATGAAGATATTTGGAGAATCTGCTGTACTTTATATTGTTTGATGCAAGACTAGAGAAATCAAGCAGTTGATTCTGCCAAGCTGGCATCCAGAGACTTCTTCCATCCACTAGGCAAGAGCGATATTCCACGGGCTGCATTGTGTGATCTTACGTGGAATATCTGTGCTGCAATTGCAGGCATAGAATCTGTGAAGTAGAATACTTCCGGTGGATGTCTACGCATCACAAAGACTTCGATAAGGAACCTGACTGGGAGAACGTCGGAGGAAATATCTTAGATGCTGTCATATATATGGTGTCATGAGAAGTTGACCACGAACCCGTAGATGAAATAAAGGTTAGAGCCGCGTGCCAGCACTAGCTTCAACGAGAAAGTGAATTATTGCTTGATGCTGCAAATGGGTCATTTGCCCGACAAATTCTCTATGCAATGAGCACTAAAGGTCGTCCAACCAGAGTAAGTCCAGAGTGGAAGCAGACCGATGGGTACCGGAGGCATCAGGAAGGTATAGCTAAGGGTCATGAAATTAGGCCAACCCCAGAGTGGAAGCAGAGCGATGGATATCGGAAGATGATGGGGGTCTTAGCTGAGAATCGTGCAACCAAAGCAACTCCAGAGTACAAGGAGACTGAGAGCCATCAGAGGCAACTCGGAGGTTTGGCTAAGAGTAAGGCAACTCAGAAAGAGATCCTTGAGAAGAAGGCCAGAGCCAAGATGGAAGCTCATTCCAAGTCAGGACTTCCGGACAAGTGGGAGTACGGAAAAAAGCGTGAAAAAACCCTGCCAAGTTATTCAAAGAAAGACAAGCTGATAAGGATCCGGACTTGACTGCAAAATTTCTCAGCAATGTTCACCAAAGTTTTCCATTCTATACTAAAGGGAAACCAAAAGGTCTTCGGTATGAAGGGGATGGAGGATCCTAAAATCTCTCCCAAGAAAGATGAGGGGAAAAAAAGAAGCTTGACTAGCTCGACTGGCATTTTACATCAAACATTTTGGAACGGAGGGCGAAGACTCAGCGCCTGTACGCGGTGCCCTCTACGGACCTGGGTTGGAATGCCACCCCAGAGCCGAGATTGAGTCAGGTGTAGTATGCATTTTGGAAGAATCAGGCAGTTGATCTATCCGCATTATCCTAGAACAAAGACGATTACAAAGACAATGCATGGTAGCGATTATTTTGAGTCAAAAAGCCTGAGTTCGAATGTCAGATCCGAGACTTACGTCCAATTTTTTGCATTTCTTGCGGGATGGATGAGCATCCTCCCTTTTCGCAACATTTCTTGGCTAAGCGAAACGGTCTAGTTTATGCTTCAGCTCGAGATATGGCAACATCCTGAGGGTTTTCCTGGGGGCTTGTAGTATCTTAGAACATTTACAGATTTTAAATTCTTCTAATTCGTTTCTTTAAGTTTGTTTCGAGCGACAACGCTTGGTGGAGGACTTCGGGTATGTCATGAGTTACTGCTTGAGAGGCTTAGACTCAGATCCCCGTCATCATAGCACTAGCCTCATTAGCCCTGTTCAGTAGCTGTAGTAAATATCGACGGTGTAAAGGTAAATTTTCTTCTAGCTAAAGGCAAAAAGGTTGTAATTCAATATTCCATACCGTCTACCTTCCTCGCTCAGGGACGGAACACAGCTCCTTCAGACCTCCCACTCGTTACCAGAGAGTACTGGGATTCTCAGACACATAAGATATGTAGACACTGAAGATACTCAGACACTTGAGGTACTCATCGTTACTTATTTCCCTTGCTAGCATTATGCACTTGAGCGGAAGGACAAAGGAATGGGTTTTATGAACCTGGGAGCCTTACCGCCTTGAGGATCGCACGCTAGTGGATATATATCATTTGTTTGCGCTCTGGATTCCCTCTCCTCTCCCTATCACTTAAATCAAGTGCAAATTGCAGTTTCAACCAGCCCTCCATCCCTCTACATTTACATGTAATCTTACATATATACACTTATTCTGCCCCTCTTAAAAGGAGCGAATGGCCCCTGGCAGCAATAAGAGCGCTGATTTCTAGCCAGAATTAGCTCTCTTACCGCTGTCAGCTGTGCTGTGAGACCAAAATAGGTGAACATCTACTCTCTGTGACTTGCACTTGATCATGTGGTGAAGGACGAATAAAACTTCTTTTCTTGCATAGTACACAGTGACTGGGAAGCAGCTCATATCAAGTAAGTAATTTTGGTATATGGCTCCAAACAGCAATGACAAAAGTAACAACAATGCATAGTGGCGATTTTTCAGAAGTCTTCTTCCAACTCCAACTCCCTGACATCCATCCTTCTAAAGACTCCAGAATTTGCAACCATCATAGCTCATCAACCTTCAGGGTATATAACCTCTCCCTCGCAATCTTGCCACTATCCCTCTCTACCTCCTCAATCAATTCGCCCAAATCCCGCTCAGCATTAATATATAACCCACTCAACAGTTTCGCTCTCGGCTCCACGCACAGCGCAACAAACGTTCCAGACGCAAGTCCAATACTGGCCCACTCAACTTCACCAATTTTACCTATCAACTGTTGCTCCGTCGCCCTTTCACTCTCGAAATCTTCGGGCCGCATCATAGCAGACATTTGCGGGTCATGGAAATGCGAGGGGATGGGTCCAGGATTGACGGCAAACGAAAGTATGCCTTTAGGGCGGACCTCGAGGTCCAGTTGCTGGTGGAATTTGAGGAGAGCAGCGTGTGCTGTTCCTTGCGCATTGATGAAAGGAAGATGTACCACGCCCGTCATGGCTGTGGTGGATATGATGATGCCTGAACCCCGCTTTACCATCGAGGGAAGAACGGCGTGGGTGAGCGCAACTGGATAACGCAGATTTTGTTCCATGACAGGCCACCAATCCTCCATGAGGTCTTTTTCTTGGAGGAAAGGTCGTACATAGCTGGGTGTTGTAACGTTGAGCAGAATATCGACTGACCCGAGGTACTTTTCGACGAGCTCTATTATTTGAGCAGGCCCAGAAGGGTCAAGAGGATCAGCGGCTAGTGCGAGGGTTGGAGTATTATATCTTTCTTTGATGTCTCGGAGGATAGTCTCTAGTGACTGTTTCGAGGGTCCGATGCAACATACTGCCTAAATTTCGATGTCAGTTTATCCTTACATCAGAGTTTCGAAGTAGCAGCTACGGGAAATGAGTAGGCCCTAATCTGTGAAGCAGCTTTAGATTCCTAAAGTATAATTCTGGAATTGAGAATGGATGGATGGAGAGCAATATTCTTACTGCGCCAGCTTGAGCAAATGCCAATGCAGATGATCTTCCAACGCCTCGGTGGGCTAAAGTGACAATTACGACCTTCCCCTTGAGCTTGTTCCTGAAACGGAAAGTGTCTATGAAGCTGTATGTATCACGATGCTTTGTGAGGGTTCCAGGGTTATCCCAGAGATTTTCTGGTAGGTAAGGGCCGCTGAGTGAAGGAGTAGGTTGGGGTGCGTCTTCGTGGACATATTGGTAGTCAAGAAACGGCGGGAAAGGCATAATGTAGTATTTCGTGGAGTCTTTTGACTTTCTGCTTCACGGCTTTCCGTTGATCTCAGTGCCGTCGAGATTCAAACAATGCCCAACTCAGATATCCGGAAGAGATAGATTGCAGAGTGAAGATAAGCTTGTCGAGAAAGATAACATTAAAGTACGTAAATGTGAGTAGGAATGAGTCCAAGAGGAATTTTCAATTGATGCTCGAAAATCCCTTCGAAGTTAAGAAAGAAAGATGGAGGCAATTAAAGGTATTAAAAGAACGCTTTGGTGTGTATATAAGGCTCCGCCAACTTGGCATGAGAATGATAATAAGGCTGAGGAGTAATATGATAGCTCTCAGGAGAGCTGGGATTGTCTTGGTAGATGAAGTCACCTAAGCCTTCCAGTAATTTTTTTTTAGCGTCGGCAAACATTGAAACTTTATTCAGGATGACCCGCTCGCGCATCCCGACTCTGACGCATGCCGGAGAATAGTAATGTCCGTAGCTGCGACTCGGCGATGGCCATGAGCCTATCAACAACTGATGAATAGACTAGGAGCAGGACAGAGTGGACAGAAAGTCGCATTGAAATTCAGAGTCGGTTCCCTACTGTACCCGACCCCTCCCCCCTTTCGTGGCTGGTGAGGTGGCCTTTGCTCGACTACAGGGCATGCGAGCGGGTCTCTGACCCCCTTTGTTCGAATTGGTGGGATTGAGCAATCTGGCCTGATTGCTTGCGTCAGGCTCCAACGGTTCGAGTAAGCTTAAGAGCGTGATTGGAATCTAGAAGCCTCTTTGTGGCTTCGTCCGAACATGCCGAACCGCTCTCCTGGGGCCGCTATGAACACAATCGACATCCGGATAACCTTCGTCGTGGCTGTGCATGGGAGACATAATAATCGGGAAAGCTTGTGGCTGTATGGCTCTGTTCCCTGCAGTAAGCTTGCGGAGACGGAGAAGGACGGCGGAGATATACGAGTAAGAGAACGAAAGACATGAGCTCGGATGTTATGGAAGTTGTGAAAATTCAATGTCACATTTCAGGATTGTTGTTACCCAGAAAGGTGGGAAATCGATACTGATGGATCTCAATTTGGAGTACTTGGTCATCTGTATTGACACAGGAATTGAAGCAGTCGAGTCAAGATGTCAAATAATCGGTAGGAGGAGTTTGGAAGCAGGTTCCGATCACGTGGCATACCCCTGAAAATTCCTCCTTCCTCTTTCGTTCGGGTAAGAACCTGTTTGTGTGGCTTGTGGGAAACAATTTCAGGGTTTGTTTGATCAATGAAACAGCTTTCTCAATGCGAAGTCATCAAAAATATTTGAAAGCAAGACGTCAGCTAAACAATTACCTTTCACATGTCAAACCAAGCGGCTTGGTGATCCACAGATAGCATGAACTTATTGCAGTCTGGAAGCCTGTCAATGTATTCTTGCTCAAAGCCACCTCAAGAAGTCGGATTTTAGGGCCGCATCCGAGGATACTCGGCGCCTTTCGGTAGGATTTAAACATGTTCGGGGAAGTCCATCTGTAACTTCAAGTGAGGGTGATAAGGTGATCTTTGCATTGTCACCAATGAGGCTAGCCCTCAGACTGTTCTTAAGATGATGTTTGAATCTTCAGTTGTGTTTACTTCGAACGCTAAGTCAATTGTCAAGAACAAGTAGTTAAGCTGTCGGGAGGCCTGCTGTCCTTCATAGTAAATGATATGCGTTATTTGCCATTACTAAGCGTCCACGTTGCCCAAAGTCCTTTGTTCCAAGACACTTTTCTTGTCGCCTTATGAAATTGAAAAGGGATGCTTCACTAAGTTTTCTTCACTTCGATGACTAACAATTCAAATATAAGATCAAGTCAGTGGGTGTCATCAGCACGACGAGAGCCGTCATTCATTGTCTCCTGATTCCCAAACAGAAGAAAATCAAACAAGAACAAACAAATCCGAATTCCAGAGCCAATACCAAAACCAACACCCTCCACTCCACCCAACTCCCACCACATTCCCTCTCCCAACCCCCCTTGACGAACCTTCCGTCTGGTCCCGTCCGCTGGTCCGCGAATGGCGGTGCGCGATCCTCGATCGAGCGCGGCGGATTCTGTTGCGCCGAATCGCCTTTTCGCAGTCCTCCACAGTCCAACACCAGCTCCTGCCTTTCAGTATCATGCAGTCTGTCTCCACAATTGTCTTCCTGTATCGAAAGCAGTCAGCCGGAGCTCCAAAAGTACATCCGAATGGAAAGAGTCTCAACCTACCGAGTGCCGATTCTCGAGAACAGGAGTGGCTTCTCGAGCTTCTTCTTGTTCTGCGGCAGTGTCTTGGGAGTAGATAATGGCGGTGTGAGTGGTGGCAATGGTGGTGATGGTTGGAAGAGGTGAGGGAAGAGGTAGTGGCTTTGATGGAGGCGGCCCAGCAGTGGCGCGGAGATTTCGATGTATGGCGAGGGAGAGCGTTGGCTGGACGATGATGGCATATTGGTAGCATATTGGGGGGCGAGCCCAATGCTGTGGTGAAATATGGATTGGTGGTACAATAAGTCGAAGTGATAATTGGCAGTAGAGAGTGTTATCGACACAGTGAGTGTTTGCTTTCGTCCTGGAAAGAGAAGAGAGGAAAGGGAGGAAGGAGAAATGGAAGGGGTCTGATATACTTTACTTGACAATAGAAACTTGAATTACGTTTGACTGACATTATGCGCAGTGCTGACCTGCAGTATTGTGAGTATTGTCGGTGGATTTTGGTGTTTTGGATTAGTATCGTGAGGATAGGGGTTAAGCGAGAATCGCCGCAATGGGCATAAAAGCACAATAGCAAGAGCGGGGAGCGAGGGACAGCGCAACATTCGGTCCAAAGGAAGAATCTGCGCTGCTCAGAAAATTAAGCATTTTACAATCCAGAGGTGAATTTAAATCTTGAATCTCTAGTGATAATAGTGTACTACGAATTTTCAAAATCAGCTTGCTTGCGACATCTGTTGATTCGGAGGGGTATGGCTCCTCTTTTTATGGTTCAAATCAAGATGCATGGATGAATCGGCTGATTCTTCCTACTAATACTCTTCTTAGTCAGTGCTAGTATTCACGACCAACATCCGTCTCCTTTGCACCTGCACTGAATGTCTATAAAATGAGACGCTCGGACCACATAGCTGGCCATGGTACTGTCTCAAACAAGCTGATCAAGATGGGACGACTGAGTCGGTAGTCTCTGGCTTTCTCGTCTAAAGGTAAAACTTGGTGCTTAAAATGAGGGCCTCTCTCGCCTCCGCTCTCAGCCGCCTTGGCAGAGTGTGCTCGCTGGAGTGTGAGCAATTACTGCTGCCGAGGCACTTATAGCCGTCGAAAATCTTTCTATCATCGAGTTCTAAGTATTTGAATCGTATTTGAGACCAGGCCAACAGTACTAAGTCAGTCTGCATAGAAAGAAAGCCGGCATTGATTTATGTAAAGAAAAGATTAGCTCAAGTCAACGTTTTCATAGACCGTACACTTTTTGCACTAATACAAGAGCTCTACAACAACTTGGAACAATCCAAAGATGAGTTATGATTCATCAAACGAGTAGCAACACAGGTAATGAAACATGAGGAGATGTCTGACCTAGAAAGGTGGTATAACCAAAAGTGGCGTTGGCCCTTGATCTGTGGATGAACCTCATTGCGAAGGGAAGAGCATGCCACCATTTATTGGTGTCGATTAGAAGATACTTAAGTCTATAGGATACTCAAGTTCATGAGATACTTACATTCTGCCTTTAAGACCTTCCAAGTATTTGGAGATAGAAGCAGATTCTCGACGGACAACAGAAGCTTCATCCAGCACTTGATTGGCCTACTTTCAGATGTCACATGACCTTCCCAAAGGGGAATCCGAACCTGGAGCTTTCTTTTTGAAGGAAAACCGCATCCTCTGGGAATTTCAGAAGGGTCTTCCTGGCTTCAGGATTATCATCCCATTTACTTCTGATGCTCCTCATCCTCATTCCTCAAAAAAGAAAAATCAGTTTCCAACACAGCCTCCTGTCTCGCCTTCCCCGTAATCTTTTGTTCCTCCGAAGCCGAAGGTCAGTCAGTATCAAAAGCACATCCGGATCAAACTCATGCAAATCACACTTGCATCTCATCATGGGCTTTCACATGACGGGCATTCAATTTCTGTCTCCTGGATCATACCACGGTGGCCTTCTTATGTCTCACAACTGATCAGGCATCCACCACATGACAAGGCAACCCGTGATGCTTTCGCGGCCTCCAACGACTGAGGGGTCGTCGTATGCTCAGCAAATCATCAGCTGAGGTGCAATCTCATCTCATCTCGTCCCATCCTCGGAAATCTGGACTCTCGACCCCACGTCAGCAACCCCCTCTATCCGAATAAAATATTCAGAAATAATATTCTGTTACAACGGGGCGCTTCACCGCATGCATGCATGAACAATGTGTTGTTGAGTAGGATCGCGGTGAGCGCGCCCTCCAACTCAGGAGTGCCAACACCACCGCTTCCTCCTCACCGAAACGAAACAAAAAAGAAAATCCTCAAAGATTCTGCCAAGTGCACGGGCAGATCCAGATTCTAGAGGCCTGCAGGCAACCGTACTCCTAGCCGACAGGTAACCTCTTCCTGCCCAAAATCCTAAAGCTGCCGCCCAAGGACTCACCTCCTCCTTGCGGTGTGTTTGAGGCTTGCGGGAGTTCGCTGGCCCCCTTTTTCGGTTGTCGTTCAGCAAGCCCCCCACAATCCGCCCTTTGACAACCAACATCGTCGGGTCTGACCGACTCCAGCACAGACAGCCGCGCCTCATATTATGTGTGTTTCCAAAAGCGACTTCTGGCTTCTCCTTAATTTTTGCATTTGGCATCAGAATCATAATTCCGCAGAGTCCTAGAACATCATGCTTGCGCAAAAAGTGACCATGACCTGATCAGGCCCAAGAATCCAGACTCTCATCGAGGCTGAATAATTGCATCCGACATCACAAATCGGATACCAAATCAAGAATCCATCCCACCACCGTCATGATTACACACCCACCCGTCCCCCCTTCCCAGCGTCACGGATCCGAACATCCCTCGCACCTCGCACCCTCGCGCGCCTTTCGGGCACAAAAGGTCCATGCACACCGATCCTGTCCCTACTCGTGCGAGTGAACGAGCGGGGCAGCTGATTCGCAGGCTCGCGCTCGCTTCTCGTTTGGAGTTTGGCATGGCTGGCAGGCAGAGGCAGCAGGGGTGGGATCGCTCGGAAGGCTGGAGATCCATGCGGGATGTGCGGTGAACAAAAATCTCCATCTTGACAGACGCCGATTCCGCTTCTCTGCTTGTGACTGACTCTTCGTCCGTCCGTCCGCCGTGACTCTACTCAGCACAATGATCCTTACCAATGTGGAAATTTGAGGATATGCGTTCGAAGGGAGGTGGATCAGTATCTCAAGGTATGGCTAGGTAACAAGAGTTGCGTCTTGAAAGATTTTCTATTTGAGGCGTTTGTGCCTGTGCTGTGGGTACGAAGGAAGGCTGAAGATTTTCGTTTGGGAGTGGATAAGGCAAGACCCTGAAATCCACATCCGCTGGATGCACGCGGAAGACGGGAGTACGGAAACGGATGATTCATCGGCATGCTCGGTATTCAAAATTAAAAGGTTATTTTACAGTTTGTAGAATTCTGTCGGGTCAGGTACGATATTCAAGTTCGAAGTGAAGAAAGTGAATGCGAAATGCGAAATGCGAAAGTGAAAATTTGAGTTTGATATGATGAGTCTATGATGCGTGCAGTTCGGCGACTCGGGCCTGAATGCGAATGTTGGCGTCAATGCGGGGATATGCATCAAGCTGTTGAGTTGCCGAGTGAAATGCCAATTTCAGAAATGAGTAATGAGTCACGATTTGAAGTCACGATTTGAAGTCACGATTTGAAGTCACGATTTGAAGTCACGATTTGAAGTCACAATTGCAATGTTGGAACTGAGTATGAGTTTCGAGATGTTTTTGAATTGCTTTGTAGCTGCTATGTGTATACTCTGAGTCGCTCGACCTTCTTTGAAGGGAGCATGAAAACCGATAACTAGGAAATCGTCCTCCTTTCAACTCCTGATGCACCGCATGAGTGGTGTGAACCGATTCCCAACTTTCCTTGTTGTCTCTCCCTATCCATATACATTATCCCAATGTCCTGTGCCCCAATTATAAGAAAGTGAAAATGCTGAAGTGGTATTTTTGCTTCAAACGCCTGTCAATGCTCGCTGAGAATCGCTCAAATCGCTGAAGATGCCATGCCATGATATCATAAACCGTGTCCCAGATGCTTAATAGACGCTGATTGCGGATATTAAACCTGGATTCGTGCGTTGTGGGAGGTAGAAGCCTTCCTCAAAGAAGGCTTCTTGCTCGGCCGGTGGTATCGAGGCTTGCTTGGCATAGTATGAGGTTGTCGCGATTTGTTGCTTCTCGGAGAATGTGGGGAGTGTGTCTGAAGGTGGCGATGGAGGCATGGACTCGTCTTCTGAGGAGTCGGAATCGTGGTCGAGTTCAGGAGGGGAGAGGGCGTGCGAATGTGAGGGTGTGCGGTGTAATTGGAGACCCTCGAATTCCTCGTCTTCGAACTCTGACTCTTCGATCGGCGAGACGATGCTTGACGATTGAGCACGTTGGAAAGAAACGACTTCGGCTTCCATCTCCATCTCCTCGTCATCAGAGTCGGAGTCTGAGCTGTCGTATTCGCTGTCATTCTCGAATTCCTCCTCCTCCTCGTCAATGGAGTCCGCCCATTGGATGTGCTTTGGCTCTTCGGTCTTTGCTGAAGCCTTCTTGACGGATTGGTTGAACCAGCTCTCTTGCTCCTGCTCAGCTTCTGCAAGCTCGAGCATCAATGAATCGAGGAGGTTGGCATGGCCAACGAGGAGGCGGAGGTTGTGATCTGCTCGGGCAGCCTCAGATGAGAGCTTACCGCGAGCAGTGTGGGCGAGGTAGTAGGTTTGAGTGACAGACATTGCCTTTCTCTTCAATGGTGAGACTGAGGAAGACATTGTTGATCGGGGTGAGGTCGACATATGTATGGTGTCTGACTGATGGTGCAATATTATGACTCGTAGACAAGGCAGCCTTTTTTCAGCCGAGATCGGGAGGAAGGCTCGGATGTGGAGTAGTGTGCAGTATTGTGGTGAACGTTGTTGTTGTTGGTGGTGTTGGTGTTAGAGTTGATGTTCTTGAGACTTCTGGTGAATGTCTGAAAGTGTTCTTGAGTGTTGTCTTTGTAGATGTGAGTGATGAGTGAGATTGTATTCTGGTCAGGAGGCGGATGCGGCTTGTTATGTATCCTGCTGATTTTCTATACACCGACCCAAAGGCTCAGTCATAAGCCCGCAAGTCCGAAGCCCCGGGCTTTACGAAATGTGTCGACCCCTGCTCGCAGGTCGGAGACATGAAAAGCCCTTGGCGCACCTCCACGCCCTACCGGCTCTAAGAGGCGCCTAGAGTCCGCGAGTGCGCGAATACGCACCCGAATTACTCACTTTGGCCTGGTGCCTCGCGCATTCGCACCTGCTCCAGTGCTCGCTGGCGTAGTCATCGGTCGAATCTTGCATCCGACTGCACGCTGAGAAAGCAAAAAGTGGTGACTCTTGCTCGCAGCCAAACAAGCCCCCGAATAGGCAATCAGAGAGCAGCCCTCGCCGAACCTGCGGATTACTATTCTTCCTTCTTGTCCTTGACGGAATTTAGGATGACAAAACTCCTGAGACTACTCCGCAACTTCCTTTCATTCGCTCTCCATCTCTTTGTGACAAAGCAACGCCGTTGACACCATTCGGTTTGATTAACAAGACAGGGCCTTAAAATCAAACAAGCTTGAATGACGCGAGAGGCTCCCAGGCAGATTGATTAGGAATTGAGGATATTCGACCTCTTACGGCCGCGTGGGGAAATCAATTTATCAGCGCATGCGACACTCACGAAAATCGCTCCACCTTTCTCACCACTGTATAAAGTAAATGATGATTCCTCCGCATCTGAGTGACAGCTCGTAGAAACGGCCCAGAGCACACAGCCTCCACGGCGACGAAACATTCACACGTTTGATGGGTAGTTAGGAGACGCCGACCACCTGCTGAAGACGGGCACGGCGAGATGGCACCGTGTTGCGCATTCCACTCCCGTTTAGGTATTCAGGCTGCCAAATATCGCGGTGGTTGATTCGTGCGAATTGCTCCGCAATGCGCAGCGCGAAGTAGGTAAGCAGGATCTGTAACGTGCCAACCGTCCGTTCAGCGTCAGGCAGCCCTGAAGGAAAGATTGAAATCCCGCTCTTCTGCACCTCCACGCACTCTTGAGTCGTAACCTTAAACGGGTCGTCGCAACAGCAATCTATCATCCATTTCGGCATCGTACTCGTAGCGTGCCGTGCTGCGGATACTAGAGTTGAGGAGTCATCATCATACATTTCACTACTATGGATTCTGGACCGGCGAGAACTGCTTTCCGACAAAAGCCCATCCCAAATCTGCACAAACTCTATTCCACGGAGGGTGCTCGGGTCCGAATGGTGAACGACCCATGAGCGATTCCTTCTGGAAGGCTGCGCAGACGTGCGCTATCCGCCCACCCGATATCTTCCTTCTTCCCCCGCACTTTCGAAAACATAAAACCCCCTTCCTCCTCGAGAACTCCTCGTGACTCCATCCAGGTGCCTCAATCCCACTGCTCCTCAGGGAGCCAGAAAATAACTCGAAACCTAAGTGCCTCGTAGAGGATCACAGGCCCAATGATCGTGACTGCTTCTATTCCGCCGTAGCCGTTGCGGCATAAACCTCATGAAGACAATTGAACTCCTCCAGGAAGCTCCTGAATTAAATGAAAAGCGCCCAGATTTAGATTCCTATATACCGGTTTCTGCCAACACTATGCTCGTCGTCGTACTCCTCGGAAAGAGTCGCCCGCATCGTCGTCTCCCTTTCGTTACTGTACGGCTGACAAGGCTGCTGGTTTCCCCTGCACCAGCGTAGCGGTTCTCGGATGCTTAAATTCGCAGCCACGGCTTTTGTCCGAGCTCCGTGCTCCGTGCTCCGTGCTCCTTGCACAGCCCTCCCGCTTATTGGCCAAATCGTATTTAAATCCCCAAATTCGAGACGGCTCCTATTGGATGGTGGAGGAGATGCTTGATGACGAACGTGGCTTGCGGATTTGACAAGGTGCGGACTTAACACTCGGTGACACAGCGGCCGTAAGGTGCATGAACCCGCTGAATAATTCCATCTGTCAGTCATTGTGATTTAAAAGCTTCTCCTCGCTCCAACGCGCATGTTCCCAGGCTCGGATATAATGGATTTGGAATTGGAAATACCATAGATTCATGCTCAAATAGTATCTGACGTGAGGACAAGCAACTGCAACTCTATCAATCATTTCCCCAAAATGGATGCCGGTTGACTGTACCGGTACAAATGGAGATGCCCTTCCCTTGGCTTCATTTCACAGCTGCTTGGTTGCAATCTCGCTGACTTTCGATAGTTGCTGGCCCAATATGAGTTGCTCACGTACGAGCAGCACAGACGCAACTGCCCGCATTACCAAATTTTGGTAGTCTTGGAGCGAGGCTGGAGAAGGGCTGAGGTGCTGATCATTCGTCGGATTGACATAAGCTGACATAATCTTACTATCAGACTCAACAGTACGCATCTATCGATTTGGCGAAACTGAAAGTAGCCGATTGGGCTGAGATTTCATGCCTCCGAAAGGGAGAACTCCAAAGCTTATGAAGGGTCTAATGCCCAAGACTCGGATCTCGTACTTTCGGTCGGTCAGATCTTTCCAGCACATTGGTACTGTACGGGCGGACCTCAATCGAGTCTACAATTGACATAATCCTTGAAACAGTGGATTGGTTTCGCCCATTGGCAAATCCACGAACAGAGCCATCATCAAATCGATAGATCCATCCTACATTACATGTATCAGATCCAAAAACATATATGGATAAAAGAAAGTAGGTGGTGTCTCCATTTTGGGAGACCCGGAGCGAGGCACGTGATGCCTAAAACAGAAAGCGAATCTCCTTTCCAGGCTCAGCAGGCAACAAGTAGAGCACAGCCGTCCATTTCGATGATGTCCAAATATTCAGTCCAAAACTGCTCCAAAAGTTTCTCAAACCAGATTGGCAAGTGTGAATGCCGCAACAGAACTTGAAAACCGGAGATTGTCCTATCAACTCTGACAGAAAACCAAATCGGCTCGACCAAAACTCGGCTCCGCTCACCTTCAAATGTTCATGACAAAGCATCCTGCTCTCAAAGAATTTTACACCAGCTTGAGCGAGGATTCGAGCTAGGACACCACTTGAAAACAGAAAGGAGGGTCAGCGGAAAACAAAAAAAACATTTTGAGGAAGGCTCGATAAGCGCTTAGCTCAAACCTTCAGACTCAAAGATACTCAAGTCAATGCCACCAAAGAGAGGTGTCAGGACTCAACTTGAACATAAGAGCAAGACTCGATAAAACATATCCGCTTGACCACTACTCGCTCGCGCAGCACAATCTCCTACTATTCGAAGCTACATGAGAACTCGAAAACAGGGGTTCAACACAAAAATTTAAGCAACCCACTCAACCCGCAGCTAACTTCAAAATCAGAAGTGAGAATCAGGTCTTAGCAAAGACAGCTTGCACCACGTGAAGATGCCCGATCAGCATAAGCCATTTCGCCGTTGCTGGCAGGAATTTAAACCCTTATATGCGTATCCCCCAGGAAAGAGGGAAGTACTTCCTCATCAATGTCAGCCAAAGACCGGAACTCCAGAGGTACCAGGAAAGGGGCAACATACATTGACGGAGAGAATAGAGTACCCAAGCGAATCGTCCGTTTGGCAGCCGAGGCTGGCTGCGTGAGTGGTGGTAGGGAATTGAGCTGCGGGCCCGCTGGATTCTGTTGTTCCTGAGTGCTCTCCCGGCGCGTTTCTGGTCCCAGAAATGGCCTTTCCCGCTCCATTGTTGGAGGCTGGTGACGGCGTCGAGTTCCTGGATGACGGACCTACCTGGATGCCAGCTGAAGTTCAAGGCAAGGGAAAGGTGAGGAGGAAATGATCAATGTACTGGGTGCGCTTTCGTCGCCACAGACATGGTCGGAGATCGTGCTTCTTCTGTCTGGAGCACGGACCAGCTAGCACTGGGGCAGGAGCGAGAGTGGGTGGAGCGGAAGGCGCTGGAGGAGGGACGAGAGGAGTGAAGAGAGTGTGGTGGAGGTAGACCCAGTATGGCTCGCTGATCTCGATGCATGGAGAGGCCTAGAGAGAGCGGAAACGTGATGCCGGAGAGGAAGAAGATGAGGACGCCATATCGACAACAGAATTTAATTAGATGAAAGATTGAGTGAAGACAATAGAAGGTGCTTGAAGCGTTGATGGAGAGTCAGAGAGACAGACAGTGGGTGAGCTTTCAAACCTGGTATCGGAAGACTGGAAAAGAGAGGAGTCGAGCAGGCGAAGACATGTTGAAATACTCCTTCACCCGTTATCTGACAATAGGAACTCACTTCATCCTGAATACTATTGTGATGATTTTTTGGTGGTGTTGCTTAGTATGGTGGTGAAAAGGGGTTAAGCGAGAACAATGGCAGAACGGTAAGGATGAAAAGGCACACCCACCAAAGTGTTTGCTATGTTTTCTTCGTGCTCACATGATGCAGGGATCGATGGTCACATGTCTCATGGTGACTTAGTCGCTCCACCAAGTATGTGTTGAGGAATCGTGACAGCACTTGCGTCGGCCCAGCTAGGGCAGTCACGTGATCTAGGCTTTCTCCGGTGGTCAACCTCCCCAAGAGGGTTGGAAGCCACAAAATTATCAATTGAGGGAACTCTCAACACTGCTGTAGCCGGTGAAAGAAGTATGAGGCAAGAGATGAGGAGGAACAAGAGCTTAGCTTGAGTAAGACCAAAGGAAGGCCTCCGCCGAGGATCACTCGAGCACCACGCGGTAACTGCAAGCTCGCCAGCGATTCTGATCAGAGTAACAATACAATACAGGATGTCAGCAAGTATTTCGATAACATCAGATGCTTCAAAAACATTTCGCTTCTACCAAAGATCGCTATTTCAAGAATGAGTTGCTAAGATGGCTTTTCTTGTGAAAAGAGAGTGTCTTTTGAAGGGTGAGATGTCCGACTGGTCAGACTTATCAGCTTCTCACTTCAGCTTCTCGGAATCTTGCGCCAAGCTGTCCAAGATAAGCTTCAGTGAGGACCTAGCATGCGTACTTGACCATTTCTCGTTGAGTGCGATCAGCAGCTAAATAGACTTTGGCTCCGGAGCTACAATGGATAGAGAGAGCAAGGGCGCCCTTGAGCTAGGTGAGGTTGAGCGGCCGTTTAGGACGGAATCCATTTAGCGCTCTTCCATTTTAGGAGCAATTCTTCACAACCCAGTCTAGATCGATCAACTCC